>JAYJMJ010169648.1:0-16762 GCA_036873875.1 Laminaria ephemera
TTAATAAATAGCCGTACCCTCTGCTGCTGCTGCCGTGGTGACCCTTATTGCTTGCGTCACCCTGACTATGACCACTCTGAAAGAAAGCCTTGTACTACCTAGTATTATATGTGTGAGTTTGTATTATTTGCCAAAATGTGTAGCCGTGTAAGATACGAGTGTCGCCGTATTTTTTTGTGCATCTTTTTTTGTGGTTCTCATGACTGC
Organism: Laminaria ephemera; assembly: GCA_036873875.1. Taxonomy (NCBI): domain Eukaryota; class Phaeophyceae; order Laminariales; family Laminariaceae; genus Laminaria; species Laminaria ephemera. The sequence continues at coordinate 208 of JAYJMJ010169648.1, forward strand.
TGTTTTTGCTCTAGGCAGGCTGTTGTTTTGGCTGTTGTACCTACGTAGCTGTTCGATACCTAGTATGGTAGCTGTAGGAGTACGTTCCCGCTCCATTGGCGAAAGCGTTTTGAGTGTTTTACTCGTAGCTTTTTACATTTTCAGCGCTGTTGCTTCGCTAGGGCTGCTGCTGTGGTCTACCTATAACCGGAACTAAGTGCGCTGTGGTATCATAGTGTTTTGTAAATCTTCCGCCGGCTCTTCTACTCACAGTTTTTGTTTTCTATGTAACCACCCCATTATTAACACAGGTCCTCCGCGCTATAATGTATACCCTGTCTTGCACGAACCAAACATAAAAATACGCGAGTATTCAGTCAGGTTGAGTTTGGCCTTATTTCTTCCGTCTCCCTCGTTATGATTGTAACACGCCTCCGAAGGGAAATCTTGCACTATCTTACATATATAGGTTTGGCTGTTCCCTCGCCCCTCTAACGCATGGTTTAACCTACCATTAAATTATTAATACAGGTTTGACGACAAGTCAAGCTACTGCGCCTACGATTCCACAAGACTTAATTTTGCACTGCATGTCCGCATGGGGGACAGACGGGATACTCAGGAAGTAGGTGCTGGCTATTTTGACCTTCTGGAGTCGTTCATGGACATCGTTTCGACGGAAGTGGTTCGAATGGGACGGGAGCCGCCTCTTTTTCATGTGTTCTCGGAAAGTCTGAGCCCGTGCCCGTCGGCCGACACTGGGCTCTTCGACGAGTTCGCGACATGGCCAGTGGAGCTCGCACAGGTTTGAAATCCAACACTGCAGGAACATGTTCAGTGCAATAACCTCACTGTCACCAATGAGAACACCCACCTGTCATCTCGCCGGACCGGGGGCGTAAATTGTAAACTTCTATGATGCCCGACAATATGAGGAACAGGTGCATCGGCGGGTACCCGATTTAAGAGCGCCTCGAAACAGACAAGTCTCACCTCTAGTACCTCCGTAACACCCATATTTCAAATTGGGTATGTATCATACTTGTTTTTGTATAAAACAGGCGTCACAAACATATGGGTTCTAGGGTTGGCGTGACAAGAAACGAAAAGTCGACTCGTCCTCGGTAAAATATTTTACAAAAAATGTTTTCAAATACGTTAGCTGTGAGTTCGACTGAGTGGTCGATACTCTTAATGTTTTGAACCGTTTTTACAAAAAAATACAAAAAAAAAGCACTACAACAGCTGTGAGATCGACAATTTCGTCGAAGCTCATGTTTGCAATCTGTGTGTGGTACTCTGATCACGCGTGTTACGGGATGTGTATGTCCTCATGAAGGTTTTCAGGTCGGCGACTCCCCTTAGTACTAGTTAGCACCAGGGTCAACAGTGATACGAAGATGTCGGTCTTAATCAAGCTGTGCACGGGAACTACAAACATCTTAGAGGGGGAAAATCTGACGGCTACGGAACGCACAAACCTGACGGCTGTGGAACGCACCAGCTTTTAATATATATATGTGTAGTCTTACTACCGGTGAGGGGACGGGGGGTGGACGGGGGGGAGGGGGAGGGTGTAGGTAGTGTTTAGATCGCATATTGAATAGGGCTGCTTCACGTATGTATGGTGTTGCACCTAAGGAGGTCTTCTCTTAATTTGGAAACTCTTCAATCGGGTTCCCCACTACTGCTGTAGTTTATTTTGATATTTTGTTTCTTGTGTTTGATTTTCCTCAGGGGGCACGGCAGCTGTATCGACTCTTGGCATCGCCAACGACCGGATCTCGGAAGCAGATCAAGTATTATTCTGTTCTCGTACATGTGATTCCTATTCATAAACCTTAGGCTGACTCTTATGGTAGACGAAATCAGAGAACAAAACAGGATTTCCCCTTAATGGTGTTGAAACCCAAACAGCCGCTGGAAATCTCATTTCTGTGTACCGCAGCAGCAGCAAAAAAATGTGCTTTCCACACACAACACTCACCACCGCGGACGATTCCTCGCCTCACAGGGCACGAGGTGACGTCAAACCTTCGAGACCGTATGCCCCACTGCTGTGAGAGTGCTGGATGCCAAGTCTGAGGGCCGTTCCTGCTGTGTGCCTGGAGTTCTCGCAGGAGACGTGCGAGCCTGACCCATTTCTGTATGGATTTTTTTCAGACGGAAATGGGGCCCAGTTCCGTCTGAAAGAAAAAGAGACAGAAATGGGTCAGGCTCTCACGTCTCGACCGAGAACTCCAGCCACACAGCAGTAACCGCAGCGAGTACTCTCAGAACAGTGGAGCATACCGCCTTGAAGGTTTGGCGTCATCTCGGGCCCTGTGAGGCGAGGAATCGGCGGCGGCGGGAGGTGCTGTGTGCGAAAAGCACTGTTTTATGTTTGCGCAGTGATCGGAAAAGGCTCATGTCTACCGACGGCACTGCCCTGGACTTTCTACACGATGAAGGGAAATCGTGTTTAGTTTTCTGTATTCCGTCCCCCATAACAGTTGGCCTTAATAGGAATACAGGATGTTGGGTCGTTATGACTATAGCCCGTAAGACAGTTTTTCGTTACGAACGACTCAACCAACTGATAGAATACCAAAATGAATTTTGCCGCATTGAAAGCTTTCTTTCGTAATGAAGACGCTTTTTGTTAATGATAACCATATTTTTTTCCCAGCAATCAACCGAGATCGGCGTGCGTGCACACAGGGCATACAGGCAGAGGTATAAGCATTGCACTCTATTAATAGCTGCACTCACAAGGTATCAAACCTGGTACCATATGCCAGGAGCCGGGTACCAGGCATGCCAAGCAGCAGCAGCAGCAGCAGCAGTACCAGCCGCAGCCGCAGCAGCACTCTATTAATAGCTGCACTCACAAGGTACCAAACCAGGTACCATATGCCAGGTGCCGGGTACCAGGTATGCCAGCAAACAGCAGCAGCAGCAGCAGCAGCGGTAGTGCCAGCCGCAGCCGCAGCAGCACAGAGAGTAGCGGAGGAGTAGCATGTCGCACGACTAGCTACGCACGACGCATGCAGTCGTTATCCTATATAGCTCCCGCAAGGAAGCTGTACGTACATTTGTCTGGAATTATAGGGAACGTTGGATAATTATATTAACACAAAAACGGTAATACATATATTTCGTCATTATGTGTTACGACACCGGGTACCATTTTATTTTACCAGGTATTTTTTAATCTCACTTTTGTTTTCCAGCTTCTAGACAAGCCGTGGTACAGGTGTTGTCCCTTCCCCCCCCCGGTACGTGCCTTAATTTTTATCGTTCAGCATTCCCCACGCTCGACGATTTTCATCGTATTTTTGCTGAATCACGCTCTCGCGCTTTCCGCAACACAGGTGGCCGGAACACCCCCATTCTCCAATGTGCGCGCAAAACATCCTTGTGGAGGCGTTGGGCAATGTAGAAAACCCACAAGGTGCCTACAACCGATATGTTTCGGAGGTTGTAGGCACCTTATGGGCTTTCTACATTGCACAACGCCTCCACAAGGATATTTTTGCGTACACATTGGAAAATGCGGGAGTTCCGGCCACTTCTGTATAGCAGTAGCTCTCTGTAGTTACGATGTAATTCCTTCCAGAATATGATGAAAGTGCCACCGGGGGCAGTTGATTTAACGATATCTGGGGGCACTTAAACCGGGTGTCCCCCCGAAGTTGGAAGCACTATATGCTATTTAATCGTGGAAAGTATTAATCATGAAACTCCTCTAGCGGCAATTGACGTCCCCCTCCCCACCTCCCCCGCACGACCTTCCCGTTTGGCTTCGCCGCACGTTTTCTAGACGCTCGTGGAGGGGTCCAAAGAAAGTGGGACTGTCAATGGCAAAGCGCGCTCCGGCGCCGCGGCCACAGATACGGGGGTATCGAGCACTCCCACCCCCACCCCCATTGAGGGTGAAATTGCTTTTTTTTTTAAGTCGAAGACGGACAGCCCGTCTACTAAGTCCGGCAATGAAGGAAGCGACGCCATGGCTTGAAAATAACCTTCGCGGGTTTTGTCTGTGATTTTTTCTTGCAGACACAAGGGTTTGATGTGTTTTGAGAGTTATGCAAAACAAATCAAAGCAAGTTTTTCGACCGAATTGCTTATCTCGGTTGATGTGTTGTTGGCTTGCATTGTCTTGTGGCCTTTTTCTGTTTTCCACCTTGGGGCGGGAGGGAAACAAACAAAACGAGCAGTGTTTGTACGCTCGGCGGGTGTAGCGGGATTGTTTTCAACTGTACAGTTAAACTGCCTGGCGCCGTAGATGTGTAATCGGCTTGCAGTAGTTTTGTTATTTAGGTCAGAGTAAATTGGGAAGAGGGTGATCATGAAAACCAAAATGAGCAGCATCTATATGTACGCTCGGTAGATCTGGCGGGACATCGTTCTATGATGCGGTTAGGGTATGGTTTTAAAGCACCACGCCTGCTTCGTGAGGTATAATACTAGTTATTAACGTGGCCTCACTGTACAGGGTAGGGGGTTGAGGTTGCACTCAAACCGAAGCATTTGGCAATATGATTCGCGGGCGACAGCGATTGATACACTTATACACCATTTCCCTTTCGGAGGCGTGTTATAGTAACAACGATGAGGGCGACGCAAGAAATAAGGCCCAAATCAAACTGGCCGAATAGTCGTGTATCTATGATATATATTTCGTATTTTCGGTTCGTGTAAGACGCGGCGTTAATTTTTGCGCTGGTGACCTGCAATATTAACAATTGGGTGGTTAAAAAAAAGTAAAAACTGTGAAAAGAGAACCGGCGGAAGCAATAATGCACTACGATAGCACAGCACACTTAGTTCGTGTTATAGGTAGACCACACAGCAGCAGTAGCGAAGCCGGAGTGCCGAAGATAATGAAAAAAGCTACGAATATATCACGGATACCGTTTTCGCCGATAGAGCGAGAACGTAGTACTCCTCTTATTTTTATGGCTATCATATCGTACAGCTACTACGTACGTACAACGGTACAACAACATTGGCAGGCTAGAGAAAAAAAAAAGTAGCAATCATAGCCACAAAAAAAACGAAAAAGAGGCACAAACAGAAACGACCAGCTCTCCTTGTATCTTGTATGATACGGCGAAACATTTTGATAAAAAAAATCAAACTAAGATGTATCCTATCATACATACACTCGATACGGTCGTGTCCCGCGGCCAGCACTATAGAGGGACCCCTATTGTAGAGTATAAGAATACTGGTAAAACACCAACAACACAAAAATAACACACACAGCAAAGCAGCACCAAGTTACAGAGACAATATAGCAGCAGAGCAGCAGCAGCAGGCAGAGCACAGAAGGACCTTTCGCCTAGCCCCCGTGTTCCTCTCTTCCTGTGGTGCTGTCTTACTCTATCCCTATGTCGAGTTTCGAAAGGAAAGATGTTAGCTTGCTCTACGTAACACGTGTTAGTACGTACGTTTGCTTGCACGCACAGCTGTCGGTGACCCCTGAGCATGTCGAGGTTCGAAGGGAGGGATTCGGCTGGCACATACCGGTACTATAGCGGCAACCGACACTACTCCGGGTACTGGCACTACTTGCTGTTCCCATCTGTGACAAGCGATTTCGCAGTCACTTTTGTAGCGTGCAACCGGCACTACTCAGCAGCATTGACAAATAGGACGTATAATATCATACATAGAGTCGATACAGTCGTGTCCCTCGGCCAGCACTTTAGAGGGATCCCACTTTTAGAGTACGAGTATACCGGTAAAACACCAACACAAAAATAAAACCCACAGCAAAGCAGCACCCATTTACAGAGACAATACAGCAACAGAGCAGGAGCAGGCAGAGCACAACAGGACCTTTCGCCTAGCCCCCGTAATCTTATCTTCCTTTGGTTCTGTCTTGCTCTATCCGCATGTCGACTTTCTAAAGGAAATATGTGAGCTTGCTCTACGTAACATCTAGTGGTACGTACATTTGCTGGCACACACAGCTGTCAGTGATGACGGATGATTGCTGACGAAGTACGCGCCAGTCGCGTCCTGCGTACGCCACCTCAGATGCCGACGCTAAAAGCCCGCCTGTTGCGGGCTAGTCGTGCTGTGCATCGTCTCCTGCTGTCAGCCATTGGCGCCAGAGAGCCAGCCCACTTGGGCTAGGCGTACTAACAATATAATTACGCCAGCCTGCCTGGGCTTGTCTTAACAGCCAGCAAACTCAAAACTATATGTGTGTTTATAGCTCGTTGGTGAGTTCTTCGTGCGACATTTTGCCTACGTAGCAATAGTACCGGATCGCACAGACGGATTGCTACGTATTTACTACAAGGGCTCCGCTCCGCGGGCGGCTGACGCCGCCCGCTACGCTCGCGCGAGGAAAAAGGCAAGAAGATGTGAAGGGGGCAGAAATAAGAAGTCAACGATTTGGTGCCACTAGCGATCTGATAATATCAAGGACTATTTGTGCGGATATGTTTGCCCTGTGCCACGCCGTTCTCCTGCTGGTGATATGACGTTCTGATAGGCGGTGCGGGTGTGATTTGCGGAAATGCAAAATTTCGCGACCTTCAACTCCCCCACGACAAAATATCAAAACTAAGGTATCTGAAGAAAACACACAAAAAAAGAGCATTTTCAAGGAGAAATTGGCGAAGTTCTAACTCCCATAGAAAAAGTGATAACCACATTATTTCAAAGAAAATAGAAAAAAATGGATATTTTCAAGGAAAAATATGAAAAATTGGTCATATCTAGCGTTGTTGTGCTGTGCTTATTGCGCTGTGCTGTTTTCCTATTAATACGACAGAGTAAGAGTGAGCGGTTTCGATCATTTATACTGCCCTGTTACCGACGGTTCGCCAAAGAACAATTATGGTGTACACCGCTGTGTACCACTGGCGTTTGAACGAAACCCGTTGCCTCGCTGTCTCGTCTCGCTCTCGTATGACGAGAGGGTATGACAGAAGCGCTAGTCCAGGCGGTCACGAGATAGCAGTAGCAGTACCCTCTCGAACACCAATCACCAGTCGTCGTGTCTTACGATACTGACGTCTGACGCCCACACGTAGTGTCACGCACGCCCGCGCTGCTGCAACTCACCATGTAGTGGAGACGGGCCGTCGTGTCGTTTTGGGATTAGGTCTGCATGATGTTTGGTTTTTGTTCCTATCTACTCGTTTACTGGTGGAGTGCCGATGCGTGGGGAGCATGGGAGGAAGGGAGCCGGCTATGTTGATGGCACTCGGGCTCTGGCTGGGCAGCTGAGGGAAGGCGCTCAAGCGCTGGCTGCGGAGGTTGCACGCCGTATTCCGCAACCACTTGCGCGAATTCGCTTTGTTTGTTGTTCCGACGTTGAAAAAGAAATTTTGTACGACCCATACGTATTTTATTGGCCATTTCCATACTAAAAACCATACACATATTTACCGGCAGTGCACCAAATAATAATTTTGGCGGTACTACTGCTGTGTATCACTGGCATTTGAACGAAACCGTTGCCTCGCTGCCTCGTCTCGCTCTCGTGAGATGAGAGGATATGACAGAAGCGCTAGTCCAGGCGGTCACGACATAGCAGCAGCAGTACCCTCTCGAACACCAATTGCCAGTCGTCGTGCCTTACGATACTGAAGTCTGACGCCCACGCGTAGTGTCACGCACGCCCGCGCTGCTGCGACTCATTGTGCAGTGGAGACGGGCTGTCGTGTCGTTTTGGGATTAGGTCTGCTTGATTTTTGGTTTTTGTTCCTTGCTATGTACTCGTCTACTGGTGGAGTTCCAACGCGTGGGGAGCATAGGAGGAAGGGAGGCGGCTGTGTTGACGGCACTCGGGCTCTGACTGGGCAGCTGAGGGAGGGCGCTCCGGCGATGGCTGCGGAGATCGCTCGCCGTTCGCGAGGTGCGCTCTCACTACACTATCACCCACTCACCGCACCATCAACAACAACAACAAAAGCACATCGCACTCCAAAAGTACCGGAATGTTATAGCACGCGACTGGCCACCCAATCGGTGCATTTTCGGAGAAGATTTGGAAATACTTCCATATTAAAAAAATCCATCCGTAGGAACTTCATTCTTCGAACAAACTATTGACGGACATCCACTTAGCAAATTTTGCTTGGCGCAAACACAACAATAGAGAAAATACTCTAGAAACGATAATAGAGAAAACAGAGAACCGTACGAAAACCGGGAAGGGTCTGCAAAGAACTAGAAGAAAAAAAAGAAATAATGTAATTTTTCTTTCGGTAATTAGGGGCTGAGGATGGCTTGAGCGTTCAGAGTACATGCGGAGGGAAGCAATGGGATGGGGGGGACAAACAAATATAGTTGTACACGAGTACCTAAAAACGGACTGCTTGCTACACGTGTATTGTTTTGATAGGATGCGTCCCGACAGTACATACAAGCACCAATGCACGTACATGCACTTTTCCCCCTTCCAAGTGTCAACAGTAGACATAACGAGCAGTACATCACGCTAATCCAATCCGGTCGTACCGAATCGTATGTGTGCTGACGGTGTTTAACACCCGCCCTCGCTACGGTCGAAAGATGCAACTGCAGAATATGCTAAGAATCCCGTACTTCGGCAAAATATATATTTTTTTCGTCTTGTGAGTCGTCACCAAGCGCATTCACAATTCGCACGGCAGGCAAATGGCCATTTATTTGGAAGTTGCAACAAGCCACATGACGATGTGATAGGCTCGTCGTCTGAGACAATGCTCTACCGATTTGTGATGCAAACACAAAAGGAAACGCACAGAGCACGAAAGCAACGTAAACAAATATCTACTAGAATCCAACTCTAACCCATGCACACCACCAGGCCATACTGAAGCTTACGAGTGGGTGAAGGGGGGTGTTTTTTACAGAGACATCTAGGGGAAAGCAAGTCCAAAGCTGCGTTCAAACACGTTTTTCTTATCCAAACAGCTACCAGGGGTAGGTAATAGCCAGGTGCGTACCTACTCGCTTGGGGGGTGCGCGCGGGGGGGGGTACGTGTAAGACAGGCATATTTCTCGACCATCACTAATAACCGGCAAAAACCTTTCTTTTGTGATATTATCGTCCCCCTCTGCCCCCCACCCACAACCGCCAACGTCCGGTCTAGCCCATATCAGGATTGCCGTAAAATTCGACAAAAGACTGCTCCAGCTGTTTCGGTCGTCTTTTTCCGACATCCGTCACATGCGACCCCTGTTCCCCTGACCCCTCCTCCAGCCAATTGTAATGACGATCACGGCGATCGATCCGATCTCGCTGCCATAGCCGTGACTTGCCAATATGATATTTTAAGGAAGCCGCTGCATGACAAGCTAACCTTCGAATAAAACAAAATTGATCTACAACAACGCAACTAACAACCGAGACCAATCACACGACGGGACCAATCACACGACGGGTTAGGGCGGGGGCGGGGTACTCAATACCATACATCAACGTAGAGATCAACCGAAACCAATCACACGAAGGGCTGGGCGGGGGGGGGGCGTACTCAATACCATGCATCGCCGTAGATAACCCCCACGGTGGGGGGGAGGGGGGGCAGACGAATAGGCACCAAGGCAACAGCGACAGCAACAGGGGAATTGAAAAAACAAATGCAACGACCATCCTAAACTACTCTTCGATATGAGGAATTAATGTGGGCGATATCCAAAGTACACGCGCCCTTCATAATCTACTGCTGTATACAACAACCAGTACTAACCCGGTCGTCGGTTGCTAGTCTGCTCTCTCGTCGCCAATTGTTTCGCCGGTGGCGCCCTCAATTTCCGGCCCCGTGCTGGTGGTGTCTTCTTCGGCCTCCGAATCCGTATCCAGACCGAAACCCAGCGCCCAAGCGCGCAACATCGATGGAGTTGATTACGTCCGTTTCCCGTGAACAACTTGTCGTGGTTGTTAAAGTCATGTTTCTATACCGGTGTGCAAAGCATTAATATTCACAAAAAGGCGTATTCGCGTTGTCTACCATAAAAATGAAAGTAAACACCACGCCAGACGTAAACGCCCCGTGGAGCTATGTCATCGCAAGTGATAATAATCCGGAGAAAAAAGCTATTCTTCAGAACAAAAAAATAAAAACACCCCGGCCACAGAGTATCCCCTCCCCCGTTAGTAGAAGATGGCCGAACGCCCCGGGGCCATGTTGGGACGTCATCTGAATGACTGGGATGGAGCCGTTTCCGAAGCAGGCAAGGGGGTGCTTTACATACGATTACATAGGAACGTTGGCAAACGGGTAGATACATGTTTTGCGCGACAGCAAAATAGACAAACACAGACTAGGGCCCATATTATAACATTTTGAAGACGTTCTTCCTTTTGATATCGATTATTACCCAGCAAACTCGAACGAGTACGCGTTATTATGTCATGGGGTATGTATTCCAGCTCGCGGTGATATGTACGGTATGATGATGGTCCCGCTTTCTGATGAACAGGTAAGACCGCCCAGATCAGATCGATGCGGCAAACATTTCAGTTTAAGCAAGGAGGCTTAACGCAAAGGGGGGGTGGTCCGCGTTGAGGTGAGCGGTGTTCCTGCGCTGTACCGCCTGAGCACTAGGCCCGGAAGCATGTGCCGGTGTCCCGGTGTACCTTTCATTGTGTGCTCCGCTTCACCAGGACGGCGCAAGCTTCAACAACAGTATGAGTGGTCGTCAGTACTTTTATCTGTGCTGGGCGCCTTGTCCGCGCTGCTGGGTGGCGACATTACCAACACCTGCCGCTGTGCTGTTGTTGTGTGTGTGGGGGGTGCGTGTTTTTTTCCCTTCTCGATTACTTTTGTATCGCCTCGGGCGGCCAACAGACCCTAAAAGTTTGTTCAAAAATACGCCCCGGCCACAGGGTAACCGCCCCGGGGCGCATTATAAAGCTAGAAATATCGCAAGCTCGAAATGGCATAACGCCCCGGGAGGCCTTTACAAGCGTATTACGGTACCGTCGTCTGCGCTTCCCTCATCCGGATCGGCTTACGAACTTTTGGCCTCCGTCTTTGCTTCCTCATCAACCGAAGGGGCCCAGGCAAATCGGCGAAGACACGCCGGTACTCTTCTTCCTCTTCTCCTTCCTCCTTGTCACCGATACGAATAGTCTCTCCATGGAAATCAAGGATATCAAGAGGGCCTTAAACGTAGGGAGATGAGTACGGGGTTTCTTCTTCGCCAATACATATGGTGGCACTTCGAATGAACACCGTTTGTCAATCGTACAAGTTACGGTTGACCTGCCTCCATGGTCAACGTTGTAACCTACGACGTCGCGCGCGATCCTTCGATGTTCAAACACGTACCGGATCACAGATCGAGGTCATAACTAACATGTGACCCGGTCTTCCAAGACGGCCCCGTCCTCCTGTTGATATATGCCCTTCTATTCCGATTTCCTGTCTGCGGCGTCCTGTGATCACAGCGGGATCGACATTGAAGGAGACTAGATATACTAGACAAAATGTCATTCAATGTTAACTACAGGCATAGGTCAGTGTGTCGTGACTCTTGCTGAAACCAATCATTGGACTCGACCTATCGATACACGTCACCCGCCGGATCTAAACGCAGGTCGCCGAAAGGAAGTGCCGAACTCCCTTCTTCGTCTTCGGTAGGTTCGGCGGAACCGAGCTCAACCCCCGCTGTGGTTCGTCTGGTCCCATCGACAGACATATGTTACTCTGCGGTCTTGCGCCAGTAAACAGACAAACTCAAAGGTTAACTTCAGCCCAGCGTGTAGGATACCTGGTATCCGTGCATTTTATCTAGTTGTGATTCGAAACATCGACAGTTATCACGTTAACACCGACTTGGCGATGTCGCTGGACTCTATGTACGCTAACGCGCCAAACACAACATAAACTTGCCCTTCTGCTGCCGCTGTACGTTAGGTGGGCTTTATTTCTTTTGAAGAGATAGGGACAAAGACAGCCTACATCTCGGAAGTACGAGTTACTGAGTGTGTAGACTTCGGTCTGTCGAGTGATTCGAGAGAGAAGATTCTAGGTACCTTTTCGGACCGCAGAACAGTGTAGTGCGATATAAGACCGCCGCGCGAGGGGACCGCCATTGGAATTTACAAGTGGGAACCGCCGCGCACGGGTACCGCAAATGGAATTTGGTTCGTAGGGACCGCCGCGCTGAGGGTCGCCTGACGTCGAACGCATGCTGTATCGCCGCGTTTGGAGGCCAGCCTAAATTTATTCGATTTTCACCACTCACGGCAGTGATAAGACACCTGCAACCACACTCAGTATCAAGAGTGTCCCACAGCACTTTGCCGACAAAGAAACTAACACCAGGGATGTTGATCATCATCTCCCCCTACACTGAGGATGCTTGATATCACCGCCCACACACACACCGAGGATGTTTTCCATCACCCCCCACTTTATGTCAGCCGTATATCTTCCCAGTGAGCACTCCTGACCACTATTGTTGTTGCTGCAATCAGGCGTACATATTCCCAGTGAGCACTCCGGTCCACTATTGTTGTTGCTGCATGCTGCGCGCCCGTGTTATTCCCAGTGGCTTTAGTCAGTGGGTTCTGTCGTGGAATTGTTTGACAATCCCTAAATCCCCTGCTTTTCAACATTATATTCAGGTATAATTGCATCATTTTCTAGGTATAATTCCGTCATGTTCTAGCTATCTCCTCCCCTACTTAATCCAACTTCATAAGCAATCTGGATCTGTCGCCAATCACTCATCAATTCGATAATCGATCTGACTTACATAAATTGGCGATATGCGTCCAACCGGCACTTTTGAAATTCTGTCCCGATCGCTCACGAATTCGGAATTTCGTGGGCGTTGTTTTATGGGGCTCTATCGCGCCAACCGTGACCGGTTTGGTCGGGGAAATCGTGGCGTTACACGTCGCAACGTATCACCCGTCCGTCTATTTTCATTTATCTGGTCCTGTCACGACGACAGCCGCTAGCTGTCGTAGCTGTCAAGCTACCTGTCCATACATCGCGACCTAGATCAGGGGCTACGTCTTTCTATCTGTCTCTGCTGCTGCCGTCACGACGACGGCCGCTGGTTGTTGTAGCCGTTCAACCATCTCTCTTTCCATCACAACATATCGCGACCGAACTCAGTGGCTATACGGGAACCGAGCGTGTGTGTTCGGTGTGTGTCCTGATTACGTGGCGAGGTACGTTGCGGGGCTCGAGCGCATGCACGAGAAATAATAATGTGCATGACCACCATGAACCCTTGGATACTATCCATGTTTTCATGATGATACCGGTACATACTGCAATTAAGTAATTTTAAATTTAAATTGCAAATAAGTCACAGCAGGTCACAATTGTCAAGTTTTCAGCGGAAGCGTGGCGAAGCCGAGATCGACACATCATACATACGAGCACGAGTAATATGGTGGCAAGCAAGCATTGATCTTGACGAGGATTGTGCATCACCATGCTGCATGGCCCCTCGGTTAATTTTCGTGTTTTCATACCGGTACATATACTGCGAAATTGAAATTTGAAATCGAACGCCACAGCAGCAACTAGCAGCATCAAGCAGCAAGAGCAGCAAGCAGCAGCACGTCACAATTTTCAGGCAAATATTAGTTTTCAAGGTTTCAGCTAAAACGTGGCGAGACCGAGATCGGTAGAGTATCCGTCATGTTCGCCAACAACAGCACAGGGCTGGGCGGGGCGGCGGGGAGAGGGGTGGGTCGTAGCCCCCGCCAAGCTGACAAGCCCGCGCGTGCGTTCCAGCTGTGACAACACCGCGGGTGCATGCCCATGAAAGCCTCTTCGACTCCTTGGGTTTCATTCTGCCAGACTGGGTTGTAGGTTCGCACGAAGCCAACAAACAGCAGGTAGGTTCTGATTCCTTGACTCAAAGGGAGAAGTAGATGCATCCGCGTGATGTATGTATGTTTATGTCGTTCGTGCCGCTACGCAGTCTTTGTGATGCATCCTACAAACGAGTAACCGTCACATATATTATTTGCAAACAGCACAGGGCCGGGCTGAGCGGCGGGGCGCGGGGTGGGGCGGGTAGGGCGCAGCCCCACCCCGAGCCCCGCCCAGCTGACAATCCCTCGTCTGCGTGCCAACGATGGCCGCGCCGACTCCGTACATACATTTAATTACTGACTGACGGAATGCATTTAAAATCGTACATCGAAGCCAAGTAAGTGACTTATGAAGTCTATGCCAATTATTGCAGCAGGGAGCGGTAACCTAAAGCTAGCTACTCAGTAGCAGCAGTAGAGATCCGTCACTGGGACCCACGTGCAGAGCAACCCCTCTGGACGCTCTAAGCAATGGTGCAACACACATCAAGATCCACACAACCCGGGGATGCTAAGCACCTTTTTTTCAAGTTGGCGTTTTTGTATGTTCATACGCACGATGCTCAAGTATGCTTCGGACCCGTCCCTCGCCTAACACGGACCCCAACGAGGTATTACTACCAAACCGAGCATATACCCGGAACATCCAAACCGAGCTTACATTCAGGAACATAGAGAGGGAGTATATCTGTGCTGTTTGGTGCCGCAGTATGCCGCAGTATGCACCGTCGCCATGGAGTGACGTGCAAAGCGGCCCGCTCGAGTGGCCAAACTGCGGTAGTGGAAGTTGAGGTATCGGATGATGGGACGGGGCTGTGTCGGAGGTCAGCCCTGGGGTTGCCCTTGCTCTCATCCTCTTGGCGCAAGGGGTTACAGTAGTACATCATTTATTGAACAAATTCGAACGCAAAGTACGAACCCGCCCGCCCGTGATATATACTAGTAGTCCAGGTATCGACGCAATACGATACTCGTCAACCTACCTATACCCTGCGTTCCCCCCCAATCACTCTGTGCAGTTTGACGGGTGGGAGGTTTTTTTTGCTCTCAGCGAGCTTCAGGACAAGTCGTAGCCACAGGTGTCGTATCGTGCCCCCCCCGGTACATTGCGTACCTTTTTATCGCGCATATAGTTTAGCATTCCCACTACGAATTACTCCTCGATTTCGATCGATTTGTCTGGCGCATGCGTATACTGATCCAGTAGTACTGCAGTATCCAAAACAATTCTAGGCTACGAGTATAAGCGTTGCTATATTTGGCCAACAAGATGCGTGGACACTAAGACAATACACTTGGCAAGTCTCCCCGAAGGCATCAGCCTCCATGGCTACCAATAGTCGTCGTCCATCACGTGATTTTCACTCTGTGTTCAGCTTTGTCGGACGGCCAGCGGACAGGAGAATATAGCATCAATGCCGGTTGGTGTGCAAAACGCAATTCATATCATACGATATGGTACCAGGTACGCTCGTACCTCGTACGCACGAAGGCACTGGAGTACTGCCGTGACGTTCTGATTGACAGGCAGCGCTCATGAACTCGCCCGACGTAGAAATACCAGGCTGTTGGCGTTCGTTTCACGCGGTCTAATTTTTTCGTTGATTGGACAACTGACAAATGCGGTGGAATTAAAATTAAGTTCTCAGCGTTCTGCTGTCACGAGAACAGCAGGACGGCACCGCTGCTCGTGCACCGCACCCACCATTGGTGGGCAAAGCACTGGAGGGAGCAGCTTGGCATGGTCTAGGGCTATCATGGAAGCTATCGTGAATCTTAAACGGGCCTGTACTCCGGGAGATACGTGCTTCTCTACAGGGTGCTATATTTAGGTCGGTGTTGGTGCTGTATGTACGAGTATAGACTGACTATACTACCTATGTACGAGTATAGACTGACTATACTACCGTAGAAGTGTATGACTACTACTGATACATAGACTACACCAACGGTATATACCTGGCACTACACATGTACGTCACCACCGCTCGTCCACCGAACGTAACTCGGACAGGGAAGGGACTTATGGGAGTATGTTGACATGACCTAGAGCTGTATCATAGAAGCCATCTTGGACCCAAACGTGCCAGTACAGCAGGAGTTTGTGCCCCTCTACACTCGCATGGTCTGGTATTCTTTCGCTGATGGTGCAGTCTATATGTGGTACCACATTCTGGATACATCGTCTGTGATGTATGCGGGTTCCACGACAAACAAAACTCGAAAACCAGCCTAAAA
Source organism: Laminaria ephemera (assembly GCA_036873875.1). Classification (NCBI taxonomy): domain Eukaryota; class Phaeophyceae; order Laminariales; family Laminariaceae; genus Laminaria; species Laminaria ephemera. The sequence goes on from JAYJMJ010169648.1 coordinate 16,205, forward strand.
ACCTCTATAAAATGAAATATTTTTGGTATTTTATCTGGTATGATTTGTCTGAAGGTACTCAGTGGCAAGGGTGTCCTGCCGACGACGCCATCTCTGAAGGTATACTCAGTGGTAAGGGGACAGGAGGTGACGATACTAGGAGTCACCGCTTCGCGTTGTTTGGCTTATTCTTATTAGTTGCTCCTTCGACAAACCAGCAATCGTGAGACAAGCCAGAACTCCAAGTGAACCTATGGGCGGTGGATTCTCCAATCCCCCGCCGCTCGTAATATAATCGTGTCCCGTCACATCTATCTACAGGTGACCACTTTAGGACCTAAAGAACACAATCCTGGAACAGCCACATATAGTATATCAGGTCCACAAGGACCGTTCTAAGGACCTACCTGGAATATTCATATCTATAGCTAGATACGAACATCACTCCATAACATTTGTGGGTCAAAGACTGTGGTGAAGGCGCTTCATAAATACGAGTACATTGTTGTTGTTCTCACATTAACTCTCATGATCAAGTCCGTGGTCACAGGACAGGCTCCAGTCGCTCTGGAGTGGAAG
>JAYJMJ010169756.1:0-42157 GCA_036873875.1 Laminaria ephemera
GTGAAGTTGTAAATGGAAGAAATGTTGAGTTTACTTGTTCAGTTGAAGAATTTATTTCTAAATTAACTGAAGAGAGAGATAGTAAAGCTATCACTTTTTAATTATATTTTTCAAATTTATTTGAAAAATTCTATTTTATTTTAAATTTCTAAGCCGTCGTAAAATTAAAAATATCACAAAGTTCTATATTTTATTTTAATAATTTTATTTTTTTAGTTAATCATATTTTTAATATATATAAGTATTTATTTATTATGAAAAATATAAAAAGTTTTTTAGGAATTATTTATTTTCCATTAATTGGAAATTATTTTGTAAAAAATTATATGTTTGTTCTACGTACGGTTTAGCTTTTGGGAGTAGTTTATTCCATGCTTTTTCTAATTTATGTTTTGCTTTTTGTGTTCCATCTAAAATTTGTAAATTATGTTTGGAATAGGATGAATAAAAAACTAATGGGAATAATTGAATTGTTGCCATACCATCAGCACTTGCCAAGATTTGTGATTCAATTGTTTTACGGTTTGTAGGGACTGATCCTCTATGATTTAAAATTATATCATAAATTCTATCAATTTTATTTTGATTTATTTCTAAGTGAGATAATTTGTCAGCCATGTAGTCTGCTCCGATTGTGTTATGGTTTTCATCATCACCGACAATTCTTCCAACATCATGGAAATATCCGGCAATCATTGTTTCTTCTAAATTAAAATTGTATTGAGTTTGTAATTGTTTAATATAACTTACAACTGGGAGTATGTGATGAGTCCAAATTGTTGAAAGATTTTCTTTGTAGGCTGGGTGTGCTTGTTTGTCTCCATAATCATATACTCTTTTAGCAAGTTCTAAACAATTTTCTAAAGTTGTTCTTTTTAATAATGATTGGTGGAATAAATTTATTTCGTGTCTTGCTTCCGTTTTGTCTTGTGATTTATGAATTGCATTTAAAAAAAATTGAATCCCATTATATTTTTCTGTTGGTTTTCCATATATATTTCTTAAACTTGATTTTGGATTATCTGAAGGTTTTGGAAGTGTTCCACACATTTGCTGGAATTCTTTTATCACATTATTTTTTTCTAGTATCCCAACTTCAACTATATCTTGTCTCATAAAAAATTTAAAAGTTTCAAATAAATTTGGGTTTTGTAAATATCCTAAATCATATTTTGCTAATAATTCTAAATCGGATTCAGTTAAAGCTATTTTTAAGCTTTCAATAATTTTAAATTGAGAAGAAATTTTAGAATGAATTTTATTACTTGAATTTATAGCTTCTGGTTTTATCATATAAAAAGTTTGTTCCATTTTTTAAGACTTATATATGAACTATAAATTTTATTTTATTTAAATTTTTGGTTTCAAAAATGAACTATACATTTATAAATCTAGGAAATATGGAATATATAATGACAAAACAAGAAGGAATAGAGAGAGAACACGGATATTCGCATATGTTTGAAGGTGATGAAGTTAATAAGTGGCATGTTAGATTTGGTCTAACTCCAAATTGTAACTTTAGTTGTACATATTGTGCTCCTGAGGGAGGGTTTCCAAGACAATCAGAAATTTCTTTAGAAGATGTTACTCAAATTTTGCAAGCTTCAGTAAATAATGGAATTAAAAGAGTTCATTGGACTGGAGGTGAACCTACAGTTCGGCGTGATTTTAAAGAATGTGTGAAGGCTGCACAAGATGTTGGTTTTGAGAAACAAATTGTTACAACTAATGGATATAATTTATATAAAAATTTAGATGAGTGTATTGATAATGGTTTAAGTAGAGTAATTGTAAGTTTAGATACTTTGGATAGGGAAAGATTTGTACATTTAACTAAAAAAGATTTATTGCCTAGAGTTTTAACTTCACTTGAAGATTCAGTTGAAAAATTATCTGGAATTACAAAAATGAGTTGTTGTACTATGAGATCAACTTTACCTGAAATTGAGAATATGGTTAGATATGTTCAAGATATTAATTCTAGAGATAATAAGGGTGAGTTAGTTTTAAAGTTAAACCAATTTTTTGCATCAAATCCAGCTCAACTTCAAGACCATGGGAGAAATTATTGGGAAAATGAAATGGTTCAAAGAGATGAAATTATTTCTGCACTTGAAAATATTGGGCCTTTAACTCCTATGCATAGAAAAAATATTGAAGGAGATAATCCATCTTATAGTTATTTTAATGTGGGAGATACTGGTGTTAAAGTTGGTGTTTTATCAATGCATACTGATATGTATGCTTGCGGAGGATGTCACAAGCTAAGAGTTATGCCAGAAGGTAAAATCTCTGTGTGTATGGATACTAATCAAAATTTTTCTGTTTTGGGAAAATCAATTGAAGAACAGACAGAATTAATTAAAAAGGGAATGTATTTTAGAGATGTAACATTAGATGAGATTAAACCTCAACATTTAAGAAAACATTTCCATTCACAATTAGGTTCTCAAAGGTTTGGGACTCTAGGTGGAGAGGCAATTGATATTAAAACTTTTTATAAGTAATTTTTATTAATTATTTATTTTAGATATTTTAAATAATCTAAAATTATTTCTTTATGATTAAATGAATAATCTAATTTTTGTAAACATGAATTTAATTTAAACCATTTTGATTCTAATAACTCAATTGGATTAACAATAATTTTCCCATCTAAGTTTCCAGTATAATATTTAGATTGTATTTGTGAATTGTTTTGAAATGTTTGATATTCTCTAAAAAATCTAAGATTTTGAATTTTACATCTTGTTTCTTCAAATATTTCTCTTTCTAATCCTCTTTGAGTTTTTTCACCTTGGTTAATTGTTCCACCAGGGAGACACCAAGTTCCATAAAATTCATCTTTTTCTGCTCGTTTAAATAATAAAATTTGATTTTTATCATAGTTTAAAGGAATTAAATTAGCAGTTTTTATAATCATTACATAATTTAGAATTTTATTAGTTAAATAGTTTTTTATTTTATTTTATATGATTTTTAGTTTATTTAGTAAGTATTTATGTCATCATTAAACATAATATTATCCCAAAAATTTAGAAATTCTTCTAAGTTATTTTGAGTTATTTTAGGAAATTTTGAAATTGTTTGTAATACATTTTGATTATTTTCTTTTATTGCTAAGTATCGAATTTCATCTTTTGTAAATGCTTGAAAATCTGAGTCTAATTCTTGTGTATTATTATATCTATCACAAAATAATTCAAAAAATCTTGTATATCCTAAAGTTGTAATTTGAGAGATATTTAATTTGTATTGTGTAATTAAATGATTTGTAATTTTATCTTCATAAACTTTAATATCTTGATCATAAATTTTATCAGTTTGATTTTCTGGAAAATATAGTTTTGAATTTTGAAGAGATTTTATTGTATCTTCTAAATCTTTTGGAAATATCTCTTGAATTTGTTTTAAATCTTTTAGACCATTGTGAGAAGCTTCCAAAGGTCTTAATTTTGGATCACATTGAAACATAAATATTTCAAATAGATCATGATTTTTTGTTTTTCCATAAATAAATTTATCACCATTTAACCATAAGTTTGGATTTGTATTTGGGTTTAAATCAATTTGTGAGTTTGAAGTTTTAGATTGTTGTGTTTGATTTTGAAAAATTTGTGTAGTTACATTTTGTTTTCTGAATTGATTTAATTGAATTACTTTTCCCATTTTTTATTTAATGATTTTTTAAACCAACTATTTCTGTATCGGAAAATCCAGTTATTGTTTGATATTGTAAAAGATTTAATGAAGTTTTATTATCTGAACTCATTGCAACTTTTTGAATTTCTTTTCTATTTGGAAATGTTAAAAAGGAACCAGATGGAGATTGATTAAAACAACTAATGAATTGATTAATGTATAATGAGTGTAGTAATTTTGGTAAATTATCTCTTTTTATTTGAAATTCGTTTTGAATATGATAAAATAAATCGTTTTGCGTATAATGATATTCTTGTGGTACTGGTTTGATTTTTATTAATGGGTAAAGTTCTGATTTGTCCCAAGATGTATTTAATCCAATTTGTATATCATTTTCTAAAATATCTAAATTCCCAGTATGGTATAAATTTTGTAAATATTGAGTAACTTCATATATTTCTTTAAAAAAATCAGTTGGTTCATTTCTCACCTTTCCAATTGTAATTAGAGCGTTAATTTCAGCTGGAGAAAAATAGTGAGTAACTGGAGTTTTGTCAAATTGTTTGAATAATTGAGTTACTTTAGTCATAATTAGTTAGTGATTTTTAGGTTTATAAGTGTTTTGAATGTTAGAGTAATAAATATTTTTAAAGTAAAAAATTGAATTAAAATTATGATTGAAAATACTTTTGTACATATTGATGGAGTTTCTGAAAATACTGAGAAAAAGTTGTGGGAGAATGGGATTAAATCTTGGAAAGATTATATTGAAAATTATGATAAAATTGATTTTATTCCTGAGAAAAAAAAAGCTAATATTAGAAATGAACTTACTTTTTCACAGCAACATTTTGAGGAAAAAAATTTGAAATATTTTTCAGATAAATTAAAATTAAATGAACATTGGAGATTAAAAAGATTAGGTAAAATTTGTTTTGTAGATATTGAAACTACTGGTTTATCTCGTTGGACGGACACTTTAACTGTTTTAGGAATTTATGATGGAGAAACTCCACATATTTATATCCACGATAAGGATATGGAAAAAGGATATGATAAGTTAAAAGAATTTGATACTGTTGTAACATTTAATGGAAAACAATTTGATATGCCTTTTATTGAACAAAAGTCTGGTGAAAAGTTTGATTTTGTTCATTTTGATTTAAGATTTTTATTAAAAGAGTTAGGTTATGCTGGTGGTTTAAAAAAAATTGAGAAGGAGCTTGGTATTGTTCGTGATGGTGAAGTTGCAGAAGTTGATGGGCGTGAGGCAGTACGATTATGGAGACGATATTTACGTGGAGATGAGGAAGCATTAAGAATTTTATTAAAGTATAATGAAGAAGATATTGTTAATTTGGATTATTTATTAAATTTTTATTTAGATGAGAAAAAGAAAAAATTAGGATTTTAAAAATGAATAAAAATAAAATTGGAATTATTGGGGCTGGAGCTTATGGTGTTGCTTTAAATAAATTATTTTGTTTAAATAATAAAAATGAAGTTTTAATTTCTGATGTTGTTACAAAAGATATTTCTAATTTTTCTACAATTGAAAAAGTTTTAGATTGTGAGTATTTAGTTTTTGCAATTCCAAGTAAGTTTGTTAAGGAATTTTTAGATAAATATGTATGTTTTTTTAATGAAAGCCAAAAGGTTTTAATCGGAACTAAGGGATTTTGTGAAAATGGAGAATTATTAAGTTCAGTTTTTTCTAATTATTTTGACCAATCGAATATTTGTTATTTGGCAGGCCCAGGTTTTGCAAGTGAGATTGAGTTACACCCAAATATTACAAGGTTAAATGTTTCTGGTTTTGGAATTAATTGTTCTGAAGAGTTTTCAAAATTATTTTGTGAAAATATTTGTTCTTTTTCAAGTGATATTTTAAGTTTTGAAATTACATCTGCTTTAAAGAATGTGGCAGCTTTTGTGTGTGGTATTAGTTATGAAAAATTTAAATCTTTAAATTTTAAGTATTCAGTTGCTAGTAAAATTTATTGTGAAATTTCATCAATTGTTGAAAAATTTGAAGGAAATCCTAATACTTGTTTAACTAATCCATTATTACAGGCTGATTTGTATATGACTACTAGTCAGAATGAATCTAGAAATTTTAAATTTGGTGAACTTGTATGTTCAGTTGGAAATGTTAAAGGGAGTTTGGAAAAAGCTAATTATACTGTTGAGGGATTAAATACAATTAATTCTTTAATTAAAATGAAAAAATTAAATTCAAAGTTATTAGATGATTTATTTATTTTACCTGCAGTTTGTGATTTAGTTGAAAATAAAATTAAATTAAATGAATTTATTAATATTTTAGAAAATTTAGATTTTAATTGTTGTAATTTAAAATAATATAAAGTTATATTAATTATATAATTTTAATTTTATTTAGATTATAGTTTTTTAACAATAAGTTTATTTAAAGTCCTGTAGTTGTAACAACCACAACTTTTTAAAAAAGTTGTATATAAAAATGTGTCTTTGACAACATAATAAAAGTCCTGTAGTGTAGTGGCCTATCATCCGAGGTTCTGAGCCTTGTGACCCCAGTTCGAATCTGGGCAGGACTATTTTTTTTACCCCATAGTTCAAACTGGGCACACAGTCACTTCGACTTTGTCTACGTTCGGCGGTCATTAAAAAATTTCTTTGAAAATTATTTATTGACTTTCGAATCTGGGCAGGACTATTTTTATTTTGAAAAGTTTTTTAAATGTAGAAATCCATAGTGAGTTATGAGTGTTATTTCTTTAACAGATAGATTAAATGAAAAAAGAGAATCTAAAACTATAAGGTTAAAAAATTATTATATTGATGATGTTGAAGTTTCTGCATTAAATTTTATTTTTATGTATCAGGATATTAAAGTTGAAAATTTTAGTCAATTAATTGTTAATAGTTTAATGAGGCCATTAACTTTTTGTTCAAATCTTTATGCTGGTGGAGTTTATAGTCCTAATCAATTGTGTCCATGGGGGAATGGTGAACATATTTCTAAAATACATGGACATAGAAATCCAATATTATTTTTAACTGATGAACAACATAATTTTTATTTAAATAATTGTGAAAATTTTAATGGAGATGTTGAATTTTTTAGAGATTGTTTAAATGTGTATATTCAAGGTTTTTTAGATGAATTTAATGGTATGTATAATTTACCATTTAATTTTGGAATATCTAAAACTCAAGCTAAAAAAGATGCTTTAAAAAATGGAAATTTTGGAATGCTTGAAGTAATTTCTAAAACGACTATAAATAATTTAAATTTAGGATTTAGTGGAGTTGGTGAAAATGTTGGAACTTGTAATCCAATTTATTTTCAAAATCAGAAATAAGTTTTTATAGTTATAATTAATTTTATTTATATGAGTGAAATTATTGAAATTAAAAATCTTTTAGGAAAAACATTAGTTGGAGATTTTTATTGTGCTAAAAATAATAATAAAGATAAAGTTGTTCTATTAGTTCATGGATTTATGGCCGGTAGAAGGTGGAATGGGAGACTTACAAAGATTGCTGAAGAATTAGTTGAAAATAATATTAATGTGTATTCTTTTGATTTATCTGGATATGGTGAGTCTGATGATGAAAATATTTCTATTAGTTCAGGAATTTTAGATGTTAGGTGTATTTTATCGTATATTAGATTTCAAAAATTTTCAAAAATTGGATTATTAGGGCATAGTTTAGGAGGAATTATTTCTTTAGAGCAAAGTTTAGATAAGGTAAATTCATTATGTTTACTTGCGCCAGTTACAAATAAAATTAATTATAATTTTGAGAGTAGGTATGGGAAACCAGTTATGGATTCTATGAGAAAAAATGGATTTTTTGATTTTAAAGGTTCAGTTTCTAAAGGATATAGAGAATTTTTTAGAGTGTCTTTAAAAATTGAAGAAGAAAGAATTAATATAATTTCTAAAGAAGTTTTAGTAGATTGTAAAGTTCCAACTTTAATTATTCATGGAGATTGTGATGATATGATTCCAGTGTCTGATTCTGAGAATGCTATTAAGTTTTTGAGTTCAGAATCAAAATTGGATATTATTTCGGGTGAAGGACATCTATTTGATTCTAGTTTAGATAAAGTAAGTTTAAAAGTTTCTGATTGGTTTAAAGAAACACTATAATTTTTATTTTAAATTATTAAATTTAATGAACTCTCTTTTGTTTAGGAATTTTAAAGAGTTGTTTGTATAGTAAAGCAATTACTACATAATCTTTTGCACCAGTGTCCCAAGTATATGGTTTTAGTGTTTCAATTATAAATTTCATTGTTTCAATAAAAAAAACTTGAGTATATTTTATATCTTGTAATTTTAAAAAATTGTTAAAATCTTCTTGATTAGTTGGAAAATTGATTTGAATTGTATTTTTCATTAATTCAATACTACAGTATGCAAATCTATTTTCTTTTTTTTCCGTATTTTTTAAAATAAAAAATTGTGAGGTTTCACAGAAGGCTGCTGACTTTTGAAGAATAAAAAATCTTTCTTTTAAATATTTAGCAACTTTGTCTAATTTATCTTGTTCAAAAAATTCATTTTCAGGATATAAGTATAAGTCAACCATGTTATATTAATTAATAATCGAGTTTATTATTTATATAATTATGTCTTAAAATAAATTATATATATTAAAAAATTAAAATTCTAAAAATTCTAAAACTTTTGAAATATCTTTTTTATTAATTATAATAAATGTATCTTTCCAAAAAGAAAGGATTTCTAAAACATTTACATTGTAGTCTGAAAATAATCTTGTAATATATGAAATAACACCAGTAATTTCTTCAATTTCAGGAGGGGAGTTTACCATTACTAATGCTAATTCATCTCCAAAAAATATAATATTTTTTAAAAAAGTTTCATTACAAAGTTTTGAAAATTTTTCTTGAGTAATTATTGTATAGTTATCACTTCCTTCAAATAAAAAAAATAAGCCATATTGTGATTTAATTTGTTTTTGAATTTTTAATATCTTTTCAAGTCCTGTTTCTTTTTTAATTACAAATCTAATAATTTTGTTTTTAATTTCAATATCTGAATTTTTTAGTAAAGTTTCAATTGGTTTTTGTGATTGTTTTTTTTTAACTAATTCTTTTTGGTATCTTCGTAATGCAATTAAAATAGCATCAATTGATGTTTGGTTTGTTAATTTTAAATCTTTAGAAATTTGTCTTGATAAAGAAGAATAGTTAATTAATTCTTTTTGTATACAAGTTTCTAAGTATGGGTTTTTTTGTACATATTCAATTGCTTTTTGGGCAGTTGATAGTTTTTTTATTGTCATAAATATTGTTAAGGTTGTTTTATTTAAAACATTTATGTTTATATTGATTAGAATATATTTATATAATATTAATTATTGTTTATAGTTATGATTAAAGTACAAGGTTTAAAGAGAGGGGATACTATTGGAGTTGTAGCTCCTTCTAAAAAGGTTAATTCTGAAGATAAAGAGCTTGCTAGTAATTTTGTATCTTGTATGAAGGAGTTAGGATTAAAAGTTGTATTTAGTTCTGATTTTGGAAAAAGTGATGAATTTAATGTTTCAAGTAGTTCCCCTAAAGAGCGAGCTGGAAATATTAATTCTATGTTTGGTGATGAAAGCATTTCTGCAATTTGGTTATTTCAAGGTGGACAAACTTGTAATGAATTGTTACCTTATTTAGATTGGGATTTAATTTCTAAAAATCCAAAAATTATTATTGGAAAATCAGATTGTGATGTTTTATTAATGGCAATTTCTAAGATGTGTAATTTTTATACATTTCATGGATGTGATGCTAAGTATGGAAATAAAAAAGAATTTGATTATGAATATACACAACAATATTTTGAAGAAAGATTAATGAAAGGAAATGGAGATATTGTTCCATATTTTCCTTGGAAATTTATGAGAGAAAATGAATCAATGAAATTTTCTGGAGAAATTGTTGGTTGTAATTCTAAATCTATTTTAAAATTATTAGGAACTTCTTTTTTTCCAGATTTTGATAAAAAGATTTTGTTTTTAGAAGATCATAAACCAAATGTTTCAGGATTAATTTCTAGAATTACACAATTAAAACAAGTTGGAGTTTTTGATAAAATTTCAGCTTTAGTTATTGGACATATTTTTGAGTATGATGGAGAGGAAACTGAGAGTCATTTAAATTATGAAGATATTGTTTATAATTTATTAAAAGAATATGATTTTCCAATATTAAAAATTGATGAATTTGGACATTATTTTCCACACGCATTTTTACCTCTTGGAGCAAAAGTTGAATTTGATATTTCTAAAGGTATGAAGTTAATTATAAAAGATGAATTTTTAGAGGTCTTAAAATAATTAATTAAAATGGAGAGTAAAAATTATACAAAAATTAATGAAGAAACTTATAATAAAATTTCAGAAAATTGGGAAACTAAAAGACAATATTTTTGGAAACCAGTTGTTGATTTTGTTGAATCATTTTCTGAACCTGAAAAATTACAGTTTTTAGATTTAGGTTGTGGAGGTGGACGTCATTTACAACTTGCTGAACAAAGTGGATTTTCTAAAATGAATTTAGTAGGTTCAGATATTTCAAGTGGACAATTAAAGACAGTTAATGAAAAAGGTTATAGGACTGTTTTATGTGATTTTACAAGTATTCCAATTAATGATGAAACTTTTGATTCAATCATATGTATTGCTGCATTTCATCATTTATTAAATAGAGATTTACAAATAAAAGCTTTAAAAGAATTTAAAAGAATTTTAAATTCAAAAAATAATGGGAAAATTTTAATTTCAAATTGGTTTCCAGAAAAAGAGTTTTTAGAGAAACAAATTTCAAAAAATAAATTTGTATTTGATCAAGGAGATAATAAAAAAGTTAGAGTAACTTATGATTTAGATGGTGAAAAATTAGATAGGTTTTATTATTTATTTGATGAAAAAGAATTAGATCAATTACTTGTTGAGTGTGGATTTAAAATTATTTCTAAAGAACATTTTAAAGGAAATTTGTATCATGTGTTGGAGTAAAATTTTGTAGTAAGTTATATAAATACTAAAAACCATTATCCTCTATGGTTTGTACATTCATTAAAGCTTATGATAATAAAAAAGAATTATATACAGCATTAATAATTGAATTACAAAATAATAATATTTCTTATTCTGATTTAGTTTCAACTGATAAAGTTTTTCGAGTTAAGGCTGAATGTTCCCAATCTCAAATTCAAGCACTTGAAATATCCAATAGTTATGAATTTGAGGAATATGAAGATTTGAGAAGTAGTGATAAAAGTGGATTAGAGCAATTACTTGGAAGTTATAATTTTAAAATTGATAATGATTTTTTAAGAGGACATTTTGAAAATTTATTAAAGAAGAATGATTTGGGAGTTATTAGAAATATTGATGATAATTCTTATAGAATTAAAAACAGGCATATTTGGTTTGTTGAAAATGAATGGAAAAGGGAATTTAATAAATTAAAGGAACTTAATTTAGTAGATGGAGAATATAGATTTATTGAAGATGGAACTACTTATACTGTTCAAGAAATAATTTCAATTAATAATTAAAAAATATAATAATATTAAAATTGAATAGTTGATTATAAAAAATTAAATTAATTGTTTTATTATTGAATTAATTTTTGTGAAATCTTCTTGTCCATTTAAAACAATATCAAATTTTTCTTGATGTGCTTTTAATCTACATTTATAATTTTCATCAGAGGGTAAAGTGTTTAAAAAACCAATTTTTAAAATTGTTTGATAATTTGCACCATCAGCCATATAAGTATCAGATAATGAATCTCCTAAAATTATACAAGTTTTTTTTTGTTTTAGTTCTTTGTAAACTGGAATTCTTGATAATTCAAAAAATGTTTTGTTCATTGAATGTATTACATCTCCGTAAGTGTGTGTAAAAAATCCATTATCATCAAATTTAAATTTATTTGCAACAACATGAATATTACTATGTTTTATTGAATGTAAATCTAAAAATTTATGAATTAAGTTATATATTCCTGCCGAAAATATAATTGTATCAATTTTATATTTAACTGTTAAATCTAAAAAATCATCTGTTTTATCTTTAAGTTCCATAAGATTTTCATCAACGATTTGTTTAATTATATCTTTTGAATAATTATATTTTTTATATTCATCAAATGTTTTGTTCCACCATTCTACAATTTTAATTGTTTTTTCTTTTTTTGGAAGATTTGGATTTTGTTCAATTGGATAATAATAATTAAATAATTTATTTAATTCAACATTTATTTTTTCTCCTAATAAATGTGAATTATTCATATATACTGAAAAAGAATTAGAGCTTTTAGTACCATCTGATTTGATTCCTTTAGAGATTGTATCATCAAAATCTGATATGATACATAAATTATTAATTCCTAAAGATTTTATGTGTTTTATTTTTTCTTCTGGCGTCATGGATTAAATTTATGATTTTTTAGATTTATAAAGTTTATTATTTTTTATTATATTTAAAAATAAGAATAAATAATTCGGATTTGATAAGTTTTGATAACAAACATATATAAAGTATAATATTTTGATTTTATTATAAAAAAACAATTTAGTTGTTTTATCTATTTAATATAAAAATGTACGAATTAATTATTTCTGAAAAACCTCAAGCTGCGGAGAAAATCGCAAATGCATTAGCTGATAAAGGAGCTATGAAAGTTCGTGAAAAAGTAAATTTTTTTTCTTTGACACATAATGGAAAACAAATTAGAGTTTGTTCTGCTGTTGGTCATTTGTATGGTCTTGGTGAAAAAGGTGGAGAGAGTTGGAAATATCCAGTTTTTGATACTGAGTGGAAACCTACATATAAAATGAATAAGGCTGCTGCTTATACTAAAGATTATATTGATGCAATTAAAAAATTAGGAAAAGAAGCAACTTCAGTAACTGTTGCATCGGACTTTGATATTGAAGGAGAAGTTATTGGATTAAATGTTGTGTTACATGCTTTAGGGTTAAAAGATGCTCAAAGAATGAAATTTTCAACTCTTACTAAAAAAGATTTAATTAAATCTTATGAAAATAAATTACCTACTTTAGTTTGGGGACAGGCTAATGCTGGAGTTACTCGCCATAACTTAGATTGGTATTATGGAATTAATTTGTCAAGAGCTTTTACTGAGTCAATTAAAAAAGGTGCTGGACAGTTTAAAGTTATGTCAACTGGACGTGTTCAAGCTCCAGCTTTACATTTTTTAGCTGAACGTGAAAGAAAAATTGCTGCATTTATTCCTGAAAAATATTCTGAAATTTATATGGATGGAAATTGTTCTGAAATTCCAGTTAATTTACATTATGAATTACCAAAAGATAAAATTTTGGAGCGTAAAAAATTGCTTGAAGAAAAAGTTGATGAAGATGGTAAAAAAGTTGCTGTTGATAAACATAAAATTTTTGATGATGTTTTTGCGGATACTGTTGTTGCTGAAACTTCTGGAAAGAATGGAAAAATTACTGAAATTTCTGCTAAAAAATTTAATCAAGCAGTTCCAATTCCTTTTGATTTAACTTCACTTCAAATGGAGGCTAGTAATTTATTTGGTTATTCTCCTAAGCGAACGCTTGAAATTGCCCAAAAGTTATATATTGAAGGAGTTACTTCTTATCCAAGAACATCTTCACAAAAATTACCTGAAGAATTAAATTTAAAGAATGTTTTAGATCAATTAAATAAACAACCTAAATATAAAGAATTTGTTGCAAAAGTTTTAGAAGTTAATCCTTCAATTAAACCAAATGAAGGTAAAAAAGAAGATCCAGCTCACCCAGCAATTCACCCAACTGGAGAAATTCCTAAAAGTTTAGATCCTGTTGAGATGAAAGTTTATGATTTAGTTGTTAAGAGATTTTTTGCTGTGTTTGGAGAGCCTGCTGTTAAGGAAACTAATACAATTAGAGTTGATGTGAATTCTCATCAATTTATTTTAACTGGAACTCGTACAATTATTAAAAATTGGCATGAATTATACGCACCTTATGTGAAAGCTAAAGATGTGGAGTTGCCTGTTTTAACTGAGGGAGATACTGTTGAAAATAAAGAGATTATTAAGGAAGATAAGGAAACTAATCCTCCTAAAAGATATACTGATGCATCTATTATTAAAGAATTAGAGAAAAGAAATCTGGGTACTAAAGCAACTAGAGCTGATATTTTAGAGAATTTAAAAAAGAGAGCATTTATTGTTGATAAATCTATTAAAGTTACTGAGTTAGGATTATCAATGGATGAAATTTTAGCTAAGGAAGTTCCAATGCTTGTTGATGAAGCTTTAACTAGAGAGTTTGAAGAAGAGATGGAGGAAGTTCGTTTAGAGAAAACAACTCCTGATAAAGTTTTAGCAGAGGCTCGTTCTAAATTAGAAGTTGTTTTAGCAGATATTAAATCTAAAGAAATGGATTTAGGTAAACAATTAGCAACTGCTTCAAAGCTTGCAGTATTTCAAGCAGCAAAAATTGCTAAGTGTCCAAGTTGTGAAGAAGGTACTCTTGTTTTAAAGAAACAAAAAAAAGGGCCTCAAAAATTTATTGCTTGTGATAAATATCCTGATTGTAAAACTATTTTTGGTGCACCAAATGTTCCAGTGATTAAAGGTTTAGAGGAAGATTCAGTTGATGAGAATGGAAAAATTTGGGCTTTAGGTGGAAAGGAAAATCAATTAAAGAAGTTTATGGTTAATCCAGATAAAGTTGCTTTAGAAGATCAAGAGAAAAAATATGACGAACAAAATATGACTTGTCCAACTTGTAATGAAGGGCAAATGATTTTAAGAAAATCTTTTTATGGTGAATTTTTAGGATGTAATAATTATCCAAAGTGTAAAACTATGATGTATATTAAGGCAGGTAAAGTAGATACAACTCCAATTATTCCTAAACCTAAAGTTGCTAAGAAAAAGGCACCAGTAAAGAAGAAAAAAGATGATGTAGATAAGAAACCTGTTGCTAAAAAGAAGACTCCTGTTAAAAAAAAAGTTGTTGCTAAAAAGGAATAGTAAAATAAAATGAGTAAACAGTTTCCAAAAGTTATTATTTTTGTTGGAATGATGGGAGTTGGTAAAACAACTTTATCATTTAAAGTATATAATTTTTTAGAAGATTATAATTTTAGATTTACAACAGAATATTTATTTGACAATAAGATACGTGACTTCTCATCTAAAAATAAAAATATTTCTTTTCCACTATATAAAGATAATATTCAACGGATGGAACTTATAGGTTCATTTTTAAAAAATAGAAATGAAAAATTACTTTTCGATGGTTTCCCATTAAACTCTGGATTTATTACTTCTTTAATGAAAAATATTGATATTAAAGTTATGGCTTCAGATATTTTTAATAGATTTAATTTATACACTAAAAAATATGATTTAAGTAGAAAAGAATTTGAAGAAATTTTAGTGATTCAAATTACTAATAATAATTCTTTAGAATATTATAAAAATAGAAATAATAAAAATCCTATTAATGATAGAGATTATGCTGTTTTAAAATATAATTATGAATTTATTATGGATGAAATTTTTGAGTCTCTTCAAAGTACAGGAATTAAATATAAAAAAATTGATATAACTAATTTAGATATAAATTCTGAAAAAAAAATTAAAAAATTTATTGAGGAAAATTTATTAATTTAAAATGGAAAATAAAAAAAATATTTTTTTTGATTTTGATGGAGTTTTAATGAATTCTCATGATTTAACTATTGAAATATTACAAGTATTTTATCCTGATTATACTAAAGAGGAGTTTGATAAAGTTTTCCATACAAATGTGTATGAAGATGAAAAAGTTTTGAATGTTGTTACAAATCATAAAAAAAAATTTGATGAATTATTTATTGAAAAAACAAAAGCAGAACATTTTTTTCCGTTTGCTAAAAAATTATTAGATGATTTATCACAAAGATATAATTTATATATTATTTCTGGAGCTCCAACACATTGTTTAATTAATCATTTAAATTTAATTGATAGTGTTTCAAAGTTTGAGAAAATTTTAGGTGCTGATGTTGCTCGTTCTAAAGTTGAAAGATTTAATATGTTAATTGAAGAATATAAATTGAATAAAGAAAATATTATGTTTATTACTGATTCACTTGGAGATATTAATGAGGCTACTGAAGTTGGTTTAAAATCACTTGGCGTTACTTGGGGAGTTCATAATTCTAATACGTTATCAAAAGGAAATCCACATAAAATTTTTTCTGATTTTAAAGAATTGAAAGAATTTATTAATGAGGAATTTTAAGTTTATTTTTTATGTAATATTAACATTTGCATAGGAATTAGAAAAAGGTTGTTTACAAGAGCATATATTGCGGCCGGAAGTGCAACCATTGGGTCAAAGTTTGTTAAAGCTATGATAGATGCTAAAGCATAATTTTTATAATTTGAACAAATACCATAAGTTATTTTTTCTTCCCTTGTATTTCCTAAAGCATATCCTGCAAAAAAATTAATTGATGTAAGACCAATCACAATTGCAATTAGTAAAAAAGTTAATTTTAAGTCATATACTAATAAGTATTGAACTGGTGAAATTATTCCAATCATTACTACAAATAAGATTAGTGTTGAAATTGTGTTAGCATGTTTTGCTATTGATTTTGTGAATTTAAATTGATGAAATAACATAGCAACTAATAATGGAATTATTATTAATTTTACAATTGTTAGTGCGATAGATAGATAATTAATATTAATTACTAATTTTGTGAATAAGTATAATAATGCTGGAATTGTTACTGGAGCTAGAATATTACTAAAAAATGTTATAACTAATGCAGTATTTGGATTTCCTTTAAATAAACTTGATAAAAATACTACTGAAATTCCTGAAGAAATTATTGTAACAATTATAAATCCTAAAAAAATTTGCGGATCTAAATATGGTTTAAGTGTTAAAACTATTAGTGGAGAAAGTAGGTGAATTATTGCAAGTGTTGCACTTGGTTTTTTTATGTGGTGTAAATTTTTAGAAATTTTTTTAAAATCTATATTTAGAAAACTAAAAAACATTAACCCCATCATCAAATAAGTTACATAATTTTGTAAACCTAATCCAATTTGAGGATAAATTAAACTTATTAAAATTGCAGTTAGTACTAAACTCCAAGTTGGAAATGAGTATTTGTGATTATGATAAGTTATTAACATAATTAAATTATAATAAATTTATTTTTAAATAAGTGTTATTTGTGTAGAGTTAGAATTATATAATAAAGAATAAAAAATTAAATAAATTTTGAATTTACTTATTTAATCATATGAAAATTATTACAATGTAATAATTTTTCAGACACAAAATAAACCAATGATTTATTGTGTCATATATTTAAATAAACAAAGTTTATTTAATCATATGATAAACGAAAATGTCAGCAAAGTTTGCTTCTTCTCCTTGTGGCGCTACAAATTGCATACAAGTTGAATCTTCAATAATTTCATTTGTAAATACTAAAGTATTTTCGTCACAAATATCAGTTGATAAAATTCTTTCAGTTTGTATTTCTAAACTTGGAAATAATTTTTCTTCAATTAAATAAGTAGCGTCTGAGTTTGTAAAATTTGATCCTAATTGAGTTTTTAAAACTAAACCAGATTTAGATTTAATTGTAGAAGCTAAATTTGCCATATTTTCAAAATTATCATAACCTTCAATCCCATTTACAAAAATAAATCTTTCACCATTTACAACAGCTCCCCAATAAGATTCTTGTGTTTGTGAATTTTGAAATGCATTTTCAGTTAATGGAAAATTTTGATTACTTCCAGATTCTGAACCTGATTCATAACCACCACCCATAGATAGTGCAAATCCAGCAATTGACAAAATCATAATTACTAAAATAAATAACCCACCATATTTAGCAGTTTTTGAAACTTCTTCTTGATGTTTACCACCGTGTCCTTTTAATCTTTTTTCTGATACCATTTTAATTATTTATACCCAATCCCCTTTATTTGCTAAAATTGCATCCCCAGATGTTCTTTTTGCATTTGATAAAAATCTTTGTTTAAAGTCTTCGTCTGGTTCAGTTCCTGAACCTTCTTCTCTAAAACATGTTTTTCTTTCTAAGATAAAATCATCTTCAACTTGAATATCTTTCATCTCATCCATAAAATTATTCATAATTTTTTGAGCGTCTTTTTTGATTTCTTCAGGATTCATCTAGAAATAAATAAGATTTGTGTATTTAAATAATTATTGATAATTACGAAAAATTCATTTCTAACCGTATCAGAAGATAGATAAGTAAAACGCACAAATTTAAGGGGCTCACTTTATTCACACCCTTAACTTTTAGGTTTTTCATAACTCTCTATTGAAAATTTTAACTTTTTATTATTAAAAAAATTAGTGAGATCCATGTTGCATACTTTTCCAAAGATTGTCAAAGTATAAATATCCAAATGTTAAAAATACAACTAATGATGTAAAAATTACATTTTTAAATACTACAATTGATAACATTCCAACAAATAAAATTGGGATTAACATCATATATCCAAATTTATCCCTAAGATATAATTCGTAACCTTCTGAACCAGGAATAGGAATTATTGTGAAAAATGCGAGATAGAATACAATTCCTTGTAACCACATATAAATATCTGAATTTTTAAAGAAAAGTTCAGTGAATTGGGCAAAAATAAAATAATAAAAAAATCCCATAACATAAGTTTTAGCAATTCTAAAATTTGTTACATCAAATAATTTAGTGTAGGCAAATCCAAGTTCGTGGTGTTCTCCGTGTCCGTGGTATAAATGATTAATTTTATTATATTTAATTTTCCACATTAATGGAACAATTAAAAATCCTAAAGATATTATATATAAAATTACACTTATTATTGCAAAAGGTAAACCTTTTTTTGGAAGATCACCATATTTATTTTGAATAGATTCAAATTTTTTAACACCGTATTGATGAAAATGTGTGAAATCAAATGTTAATTCAATTCCGTATTTTAAACCCATTAATTTCATCATTATTAATTTAGTATGGAATAATAGATTTAAAAATAAAAATAAGGGAATAAAAAGTTGAGTTAAGTCAGTTTGAATATTTGATAATTTAATAATTAAAATTGAAAACATTAAAGATAGAATAAATGTTACAATTGTAATTGGAAAAAGTTCAACTTTTTTTGGTTTTAAGTACCTAAGGTCCTGCATATTATTTTTTAGCAATAAAAGTTTATAAATTCTTTTATACTTTACTTAATAGGTATTCAAATAAATAGATTAATATTTATTAAAAAAATTAAATAAAAATGAATAAAACATCAAAAAAAACAACAAAAACACAAATTGAAGATACAAAGTTAAAACCTTTACAACCAACTCTAAGACAAAAAAAAAGATTTATTAGAGCAGTTATTACTTCAAAGAATAAATTAGATTTTAAGACAATTTCAGAAAATTTAATTGAACAAGTTATTTCTTATATGGGATCAGTTGAAATGGGTAAGGCAGGAGTTTGGGTACTTCGAGATAAGTTTGATTTTGATAAACAAGAAATTATTTTAAAGTGTTCAACTAAATCAAGTGATAATTTAATTGGAATTTTGAGTTTAGTTTTATTTTTAGGAAATAATAATCCTTGTAAAATTGATGTGAAAAGAGTTTCTGGTACACTTAAAGGTGTTTATCAAGAATAATTTAAAAAAACTATTTTTTATTTATTTTGATTAAAGATTATTGTTTTGTGATTTCGATTTTTCCTTTTGTGGTTTTAATTGTTACTTCTTCACCAGGCCAGAACTCAGCATTTTTTGAAGCAAATTCAGGTAAGATAATTCTTCCAGCATTCATTTTTAATTCAGTTGAATAATCTCTTAATCCGATTTCTTCAATTCCAATATCTTTATTAATTTCTGAACTTACAGATTTATTTTTTAAATCATTTCTTTTCATAGTTTGTTCAAATAAAAAGTGAGCAATTTCTCCAGCAATATTTTTTTTAGTTACTTCAGTAATTTTTTGTAGTCCAGGACTAGAATTTACTTCTAAAATTTGAGGACCGTAATCAGATTCAATTAAATCAACTGCACAAATGTCAGCTTTAATTTGTTTTGAAGCATCAATTGACATTCTTTTAATTTCAGGAGTTACTAAAAATGGTTCAGCTTCCCCACCTTGATGTGAATTTGCTCTAATTTCTCCTTTTTGTGCAATTCTTCTCATTGATCCAATAATTTTATCTCCAGCTACAATTACCCTTATATCTGAATTTATGTGTACATAATCTTGGATTAAAACTGGTTGATTAAAGACATCTAAAGCGTCAACCATAGATGATGCGGAAGAGTAAGATTCTGCAAATATTACACCTTTACCGTGTGTTCCAGATGGAAATTTTAAAATAATTGGATAATTTAGTGTTTTTAAAAATGATTTAGTTTCAGTAATTTTTGCTGTAAAATAAGTAGCAGGCATTTTAATTGAACTTACTTGTGATAATTTTAAGTGAGTTTTAAATTTATCATGAGCGATTACATGAGAATTTGCTTCAAGCGGAATGTAACATGTATCTTTGAAATGTTCAGAGACTGCGTATAATAATGAAGAATATCTGTGACTTCCCCTCATATAGAGACAATCATAGTCTTGTAATGGTTCCCCATCATATAAAACTGTAGTTTTAGAATCAATTTTAACTTCAATCTTTCTAATGTCAATGTGATCAACTTCATCAAAAAAATGTTTTGATTCATCTATAATCATTCTTGAAGATTTACTCCCCATACTAATAATTCCGATTTTTA
Organism: Laminaria ephemera; assembly: GCA_036873875.1. Lineage (NCBI taxonomy): Eukaryota > Phaeophyceae > Laminariales > Laminariaceae > Laminaria > Laminaria ephemera. The sequence goes on from JAYJMJ010169756.1 coordinate 20,465, forward strand.
AAACCATATATATAATAATTTTTAAGAATAGTTTATTTATAAAAGTATGTTGTGAAAATAAATCTTTCAAATTTAGTTAATAAATATTAAAATTAGAGTAATTTAATGTTTTAATTTATGATTAGAATAAAATAAATTATAATTAATATTTAATGAATAATATAAATTTAAATATATTATAGTTAAATATTATTTATTATCTTTAATTGGGTCAATAATAAATCCTTCTTTTTTTAAGATATCTTTCCCAATTAAAACTTTATATCTTAGATGTGACCTATCTGCTACAGAGAATTTTTCAGAGAATTTTTTCCCTTGAAATTCTACTTCTAGTCTTACTGTTGGTCGTTTTGTTCTACCGAGAGCGGATTTTACAAATTTGTGAGATAATATTTTTTTCTCACCTAATTTTTCCAATAGATTTTGGTCTATTGAACTTGAATCCGCACCAGTATCAATTTTTGCTTTATATGTAACTCCATTTTCTAGAGTTATGCTTTCAATTAATCCGATTACGATTCTTTTTTCTTTCCAAAACATTTTATTTTTCCTCTTAATTATTTCTATTTGCTAAATCAACAATTGTGATTTGGTTTTTTGTACTTTGTGAGTATTTGTATCCAAAGTCTACAGTTACTTGTGATGCGTAGGATTCTGAAGCATCTCCAGATCTTGTAAATTCACATTTAAATGTTAATTTATTTTGATTAATTGAAAATCCGTTTGAAGTTGATGTTGCTACACATTCACCTAATGTTGTTCCTAATTTTACAACTGGAGCTGTAATTTTATTTCCAAAGTCATTTTTATTTTCATCTTGAAAACATTCATTTACAACTACACCACTATTACCATTTGAAACTTCAAATTCTACACCGATTTTATCTTCAGCGATTGGGTAAATTGATTTCACATTAGTTGATAATAGTCCATTTGAAAATTTATCTGAATTTATGTCAGCATCACAACTATTTAATTTATTTGGTACACAAATTTGTTCTCTGAATTGAGATTGAGCATCATAACAATATTTAAATGTTGGATTCCAATTATAATCTCCAGTGAAACCTGTTAATTTAATTCCTTCAATATAGTGAGCGTTTTTGTTTGGCCCATTACTTGTTGCTTTACTTAATTGTAATGAAAATTCTTTTTCTAAACCTTGTGCTAAATAGTTCCAGTCGAAACCTGATGGTCTAATTAAAACATCAACATCATGAAGTAAATTATTTTCTAAATTCATAACCAATGAAAATTCATTATCTTTTTGTGGTTTAAAGTTTAATTCTTGAAATTTAATTGAAACTCCTGAACCACTTGAACTACTTGATGAACTTCCACCACCAATTCCTAAAATTCCTGACTCTTGAGCACCACTATCAGATGTACAACCTGATAATAATAAAGCTGAGGCAAATAGGACTGAACCAATAATTTTAGTAATTTTGTTCATTTGTTAATTCCTCAATTGTTTTTGCTTCAGATTTGTTTCCTGATTCATATTTTGTATAATAATTAAAATATTCTGAATTTCTTGTTAAGACTGCGTCAAGAATAATTTTTTTAATTTTTGTTTCAAAAATTTGTTCTAAACTCATAAACTCTAAAATTCTATAATTATTTTTTACTTTTTCAACTAAAAAAATATCTCTTAATCTTTTTAATTGTCTTCTAATGTTTGAATCTGCTGTTCCATTTAAGGATAGTCCATTTTCTTTTCTGATTTCTAAAAGTTCATCTTTAATTTCAACTGCTGAGATTTCTCGTTTATCTTTTTTAGCTCTTTCTAGAACCATTAAAATGTCTACAATTACATCTCTACTATCACCAGGTTGTAATAAACCTAAAGATAAACAGATTTTCTTTAAAGCATCTCTTTCATTTAAATCATGAGGTGTTTCATATCTTCTTAGGACAATTTCCATAAGAGGAGTTTCACTAAAGTTTGCCATATGTGTAGTTAATGATTTTTTAGTTTTTAAATATTTCTATTAACTTTTAAGCAAAGCGTGAAAGATGTGTAAAAATGTGCGTAGTATTTGTGTATTGTTTATTTTTTATTAGAAGAAAAATGGGAAAATATTAAATTAGTAATTTATTAAATTATTTTATTTATTTTCTAAAGATTGATAAAATTGTTTTGCAGACTCAGTTTTGAGAGCTTGATTTCTTATATCTGCTAGACAATTAAATAAAATTCCTTCAAGTAAATTTGAACCTGGACATATGGTTGTGTCAGAAGTGTAAGTTGTAGGTTCAATATAGTTAATTCCTGGATGTTGAGCTCCTGATTTTGAGTCCCATGTTCCAATTATAATATTTTGGTTTTTTGAATAAATTTCTAAAGATTTAAAATCTTTTTTGGAATTTAAAAAATGTCCATATACATTTGAGGATGAATTTGCAGTAACTTTTAATTGATCATTTTTTAAAATAATTTTTGGTTCAGTTATAGTTATTAAATATGGTACTACAAGTCCAGTAATTACTGTTCCAAGTATGTTATATAACTTTGTTTGAGAATTATTTTTATTATCAAAATTTTCAAATTTTTTTTGTTCTTGCATCATTTTTTGAATTGGTTCTTCCCTAAATCCACCTTCATCAACTTTATTTGTCATTTAAACTTTATAGTTTTTTGAGTTTAAGTAGTTTATGTAACTTTTATTTGTTTTTTTACAATATTTTGTTTTACCTATCTTTATAAATGAATTTTGATTAATTTTTATTAGATAATTAAACTAAAATTTGAGGTTAACAAGATTTGTTAATTTTTAAATCTAATAATCTAAAATTTAAGGATATATAATTATGTATGTAATTATCAGAGGCGTATCAAAATGTTTAAAATACCAAAAATAGAAAAAGAAAGTTTCTATATCGATAGAGCTATGAAGTCAATGCAAGATTATGCGGCGAAGGAAAAGTTAGTTGTTGATAATAGATTTAAGAGAGTAGCTTCTTTTGCAAGAAAAACAAAGGAAGATAATAATTTAAATAAAAGAAAAGATTTAGAGTTACAAAAAGTTAGACACTTAAATACTAAGGTGAATAATGATGTGCGTAAGCTAATTAAAACTTTTCCAAATTTTATGAAAGTTAATAAAGTATATTCTGAATTAGTTAATACTTCAGAGACTCCAATTCCAAAGATTAAGGAAGCTTTAGCAGATTTAAAATGGATTTGTGATGGAACTGATGAATTTACTCAAAAAACAGAATTTAAGTTAAAAACTGTACGATCTCAAGAGACTGCTGGATTTTTAATGAAGAAGTATTTAGGTAAAGTTAATTCTTTATTTTCAAAGTCTAAAAAGGCATTTAAAACTTTAGATGATGCTAGATTATTTATGAATCAATTACCAACTTTTGAAGATTTATATACTGTAACTATTGCTGGTTATCCTAATGTTGGAAAATCAACTTTAATGAAAAAAGTTACTGGGTCTAATGTTGAAATTCAAAATTATCCGTTTACAACTAAGGGTTTAATGTTTTCATATTTATATTACAAGGAGCAAAAGGCTATTCAAGTTATTGATACTCCTGGGCTTTTAGGTAGAGATAAGAATAATGGAATTGAAGAGAGAGCTGAAATTGTTTTAAGAGATTATTGTAATTCAATGGTTTTTGTTTTCGATTTTACTGAGTCTTGTGGATTTAAGGTTGAGCAACAATTAGCTTTATTTAAAAAAGTTACAGATGGTGATAAACCAGTTGTTTTATATTTTTCAAAGACAGATATTTACAATGAAGAAGATGAAGAGAGAAAGATCGAAGCTATGAAGGTTTTAAGAAAGTATAAATTCTTTACAGATTCTGAAGAGATTAAGAAACATATTTTAGAAGATTATTTAGCGCAAAAGCCTAAGTTTGATCCTAGTAAATTAAAGACTATTCGTTAGTCTTTTTATTTTATTTTTTTATTTCTAATATATATGTTCGAAAGGTTAAAATTATATTATTTTTATTTTATCTGAAATGTAGCGTAGCGGAATTTGTGTAAAATGAAAATTCTATTTTGTTTTTTCGCTAAATCTGCGAAAAATATATTTATTAATTATTTCTGAAACGAAGTGAAAGAAGTAATTTTCTATTTTATTTTTTCTTATTTTTTTGAGTTACTTTCTTCTTTTTTCACTTGTGATAAATTTCCACAAGAAATTTCTAGGATTTAATTTCAAATTATAAGATGAAAATATTAACAAACACTATATAAAGGACATTAATACGGACTCCACAAATGCTACATAAAGTACTTAAGATAACTGAATTATTTCTTATAAGCACAACATCCGACAAAGTGGTCATCAACCATTCCGACTGCTTGCATAAAAGCATACATTATAGTACTACCTACAAAACTCATCCCTCGTTTCTTCAAATCTTTTGAAATTAAATCAGATATTTCTGTGGAACCTGGAACATCTTCCCTATTTTGAAAATTATTTTTAATTGTTTTATTATTTACATAGTTCCAAATATATTTGTTAAAACTTCCAAATTCTTTTTGAATTGCTAAAAAGACTTGAGCGTTTTTTACACTTGCTCGAATTTTTAGCTTGTGTCTTACAATTCCAGAGTTTAAAATTAATTCTTGTATTTTATTTTCAGTATATTTTGCTACAATTTCTGGTTTAAAATCATCATATGCTTGTCTATAAGTTTCTCGCTTTTTTAGAATTGTTAGCCAAGACAGACCTGCGTGTGCTCCTTCTAAAATTAAGTATTCAAATAGTTCATTGTCGTTGTGGATTGGTCTTCCCCATTCTGTGTCGTGGTACCTCTTGTAAATTTCAATTCCTGTTCCAAAGCAACGTATTTTTTCCATAAGAAATATTTAATGTGATTGTTTTTAATTGTTTGTTGTAAAAATAAAAATTATTTTGTTAAATAATTTGAAGTGTAGTTTCCTAACGGAATTTGATTTGTTAAATTGTTTGCTAAACTTTGATTCCCTTTATTATAATCTCTTACTAATAAACTACATAATGTATTTGTTCTAATTCTATTTATTTGACTACTAATTCCTAAATTAGAATTGTGTGTGATATATTTTCTCATAATATGATTTTAAATTTTTGAGATTATAAAGTTTTTGAAAAATAGCAATAAAATGAATAAAAACTTTATTTTATTTTAAAAAGTTTAAATATTTTGAGCAAAAATTATTTTAAAGCTGAATGTTGGTGATTTTCAGTAAAGTGTCTTGCTCCAGAATAAGGAGTTACTAAAATTTCAATTCTTTCTTTAGCAATTCTTGCAGATTCTCCAATTACATAATTTTCATTGTCTACATATTTGTTAATTATATTTAATGCGTTTTTATTTCCTGAAGTTCCAAGCGCAAATAGTGTTTCGTGGATTGTGATTGGTGTTGTTTCAGTGTCTAAACTTTCTTCCATCATCTCCACTGCTCTATCTGTACCAATTTCTCCTAATACAAATCCTGCTTCGTGTCTTACAACTCTACAAATATCAGTTGTTAATGTTTTATAGACTGCGTCAAGTGCAGTGTTATCTTTGTGAGCAACTAACATTAATTGAAATAATATTTGAATTCTTGCATTTTGTGATGTTGTATTTTTGTCATGTAATATTTTAATATATTTAGCTATGTCTTTTTTAACTTCATTTTCATAATCAATTGTTTGATTAATTCTATCAATTGCTGATTGTGCTGAACATTTAATTTCAAATAGTTTGGATTCAATGTAGGGTTTAATAAAATCTATATCTTCTTTACTTCCAATTGTTCCAAGAGACATTAAACATTCGTGTTTTACAACAATACTTTCATCATTTGTTAATATTTTTTTTAAAAATGGTACAGTGTTCTCCTCTGGCGCTGTTTCACCTAAAGCAAATACTGCCTCGTGTCTTACTAATTCACAAGAATCAGTTTCAATACATTTGTATAAGGCTTGAAGACTTTCTGTGTCAGCAATATTCATTAATTCAAAAATAGCAGCAATTTTAATACAACCTGATGAATTTTTATTAAATAAAATACTAATATTTTTTTGTTTTATTTTTTCAATTTCTTCAAAATTTGTTATCATAATTTAAAGAATATTTTTTTGTTTTTAAATTAAATTGTTTATTTTTTTATTGTAAATTTAGAAAAATATTTATTTTTGCTATTTACTCGTTTCAAGTTTTATTTATAATATTCTAAATTATTTATTATACATTGTATAATTAAATTAATTAAAATTAATTATTTGTTAATTAATGTTTATGAAATAAGTTTTTAATTAAAAATATTATTAAATAATACATTGTATTATATATAATCTTGAATTTTGATAAAATTATATAATTTCTAATAAATTTGATATGGTGTATTCTTTACTATCCAAAGTACCCATATTTGAATGAATAATAAATATTAAATAGATTTAAATTGAAAAACAAATATAATGTATTAAAACTAAATTAAATTAAAATGATTCCAAAAAAACATAGAGATAAACATGAACTTGAAGAGTATGTAATTGAGTATTGTGCTAAGACTATGATTTACAGATTATTAATTATATTTACAATAATATTAATTATAATTTTTGGATTAACTACAATTTTAAATTATTATGAAGAAAAAAATAGAGTAATTCCGGAAAATTTTGTAGAAGATTATAATTCAAATTTAAAAGAATTATATGTTGTAGAGAAAAAAAGTTTTGGAGATTTTAAGAGTTTAGATGATAATGTTTTAGTTCAAGGGAATTTAGAAATAAAATTAGATGGCGGAAAACAATTTGTTTCTTTTTATAATTTTAAAATTACTAAAAATAAAAATTTAAAACCTGCGTTATCAACTAATATTGCTGGAAGAAGTGTTATATTTCTTGGAGATAGTTTACTTGGAACTGTTGGAGATCAAAGTTATCAAATTCCAGCTAATGTTGATTTAAATGAACATAGATATTTTGTATTGTGGGATAAAGCTAAAAATAAACCAATTAGTTATGCTGAATTAAAATAAAAATAAAAATCTATAAATCCGTAAAGCTTTTAAAGGGATAATAACTTATTATATTTACCTAATGCATCTGTAGCTCAGGGGTAGAGCGGCGGTCTTGTAAACCGCAGGTCGCGTGTTCAATTCGCGCCAGATGCTTACTTTTTAAAAAATAATTTATTATTTTTTATTTATTCAATTCTAAACAAAATAATTATTAAAATTGAGGATTATATTATTTTCTACTAATTAAAATATTATTTAAACTTTAGAACTATTATTAAAAATATTTTTTAATATGATTTTCAGTCAATTTTCAATTTACTGTAAATTTCATGAAAAATTGGAGATGATTTTTGGCGAAATTTTCAGTCAATTTTCAATTTACTGTAAATTTTTCCGAAAATATCATTACTTTGCATAATTGTTGTGTGGTGGTGTTGTGTTTTTGTTGGATAAAAATTAAATTTATCAAAGTGATAAAAATTTTCCACCATACAAGTTCCACAATATGGTTTGTACACACATCTATCACATTTAACATTTTGTTCAATCATTGAGTTTAGAATTGCTTTTTGAGTTTGAGGTTTTTCAAATAAGTTATGCCATTTATCTTTAAATACATCACCAACAACAAATTCTTCTCTTCCAAGTCCTTCGTGACAAGTATAAATTTTACCATCACTATGATAAGTTAATTGTCCTGTTGTTGCCCCACAAGGTGATTCGAAGTCAGTGTGGTATCCAGGGAGATTTTTTATAATTTTTGTCTCATATAATGCTTTTAATCTTTCAGTAGTTTTTTTCCCTGTTTTTTTTTCAAGTTCTTCAAGATACTCTAAACAATTTAAATAAAATTGTTTAAATTCATTATGAGAGTATAAAACTTTTTCATCATCATTTGCTTTTCCAACATAAGTTAGTGGACGAATGTCAATTGTATTTAAATTATATTTAAAATGTTCATCAATAATTTCTTTATAGTAAGGAAGAGAATATTTTGTAATTGTTGGAAGTGAATTTACTTTTTTATCAATTCCTTTTTCTTTGTAAATTTCATTAATTCTAGTAATCCACCTTGTAACAGTTTTATATGTTCCAATTGTATTCCCAGTTTTTAATTGAATAAATCTATTTTTATCGTGAACATGTTCTGGCCCATCTAAACTTGTACAAATTGAAACATTATTGTCAATTAACCAAGTTATCATTTCCTCATTTACCATCGTTAGATTTGTAACAATTGCAAGTTTTAGACTTTTCTTTTTCTCCTTTGGTAAATTATTATTTAGTTTTTTGGCGTAAGTTGTCATAACTTTAATTTGAGGATAGTTGGCCATTGCTTCACCACCAGTAAATTCAATTGTTGCTGCTTTTCCAGGTGAAGACATAATAAATTCAATAATTCTTTTTGAAGTTTTATCATCTAAATCATTTCCATTTTCTAAATCATCAATTTCTTTCGGACTTGCAAAACAATAGGTACAACCTTGATTGCATCTATAAGTTGGAATTACAATGTGTAGGCTTGTACCATTTTCTAAAAATGAGTATTTTTTTTTAGTTTGTTTAATAATTTTAGAAATATTATTTGGTGTAATTAAAATTCCTTTTGCTAAAAGTTTATTGTAAGATTCTTCATCTAGAATTTTTCCACGTTTAATTTGTTTAAATGCAGATGAATTAATGAAGATATAGTTACCATCATCAACTGTTAAAAGATAAATTTTTTTTATTTCATCAAAAAGAGCGGATCTATAATAGTTTTGAATATAATCAATTCCTTCTTTTTTTACAAATCCGTTTTCCATAAGAAATTTTAGGGGTTAAAGTTTATAAAGTTTTGTTGCTGGTAATTATTATGAAGTCAAATTTTGAAATTAATGGGAATGAAGCCATTATTAAAATTAATAAGAATATATATTCTAAAGAGATTGTTGTTCAAACTACTTATGTATTATTAGAGAAATATTATTTTTTAATTGATTGTGATGAAGATTATTGGGTTGTATCAATGGTTCCTAAGGAAGATAAAAAAATTAGTGAAAAATCAGTATATAGATTTTTTGATGAATTAATTGAAAGTTCTTCTTATTTGGACCAAATGAAAAATACTTCAGATATCCGTCAGATGATTTTAGAGAGAGCAATCTTAACTCAAGGAGTTTCAAATTCAGATGAAGAGTAGATTTGAAAAATTAGATTTTTCTTTAAAGGATGATTTAATTTTTCAAATTTATGAATTTTCTAGAAAAGATGTTAGTGAGTTTTATTTTGATTTTAACGAGTATCATTTAGATGTTCCCTTTTCTAAATTTTTTGATAAATTTAGAAAGTATTTTTTTGGAATGATTGAGAAAAAAGTTATTAAAAGTATTAGATTTGATAATTTTCCAAAAGAGTTATTTGATAATTTTATTTTAAAGCCAGAGTTAAAAAATAAATATTTTAATTATTTTAGTTATAATGATAATGACTGTGAAATTTTAAGTTATATTTCTAAATTTGGTGATTGTGAGTTTAAAATTCGAAACAAAATTAATTATATAAGTTATATAAATAAAATTGATAATTTTAAATCTAAACAATTATGTGAAGTTGGGAATAAGTTAATTAAATTAGTTTCAAATTTAGATACTAAAATACGGTTTGTATTTGTAGACTCTTTTGGAAAGAAAAGTAATGAATCTAGTAGTGAAAGATTTGTTTGTTATATTTATAATAATCCTGAAATATTTGATGAAATATATAAATTTTGTAAAAAGAATTTTAATTGTTCCAATATTAAAGAATTTTTAAAATTAAGTCAACAAATTGTTTTGAGTTTTGCTGTGATGAAATCTGGAAAAATTAGAAATACTATTTATTTTAATGTGAATCAATTTTCTAAGTTGGAAAAAGAAAAGTGTTTTAGTAATTTAGGAATTAAAATTGATTCTACAAGAACTATTTGGGGTTGTGGAATAGATTTTATAGATAGTAAAATAAAATATAAAATTTATTATGAAAAGTTAAAAGTTTCAAAATTAGAATTAATTGAATTTGTTTCAGATTATAGTTATTTTGGTTTACAAAAATATTTAGATTGTTTTGAGAATGATGTACTAAATGGAGTATTATTTGATTATAAATATGATGAAGTAGGAAATATTATTTCTAAAAGAATTGATATATCTGTTCAATCTAATAAAAATAATCTAGATTCAATTTTTAAATTAGAAGATAAAAATTTATATACAATTAGTTTTGAATTTTATTTAGATAAAGAGCTTAAAGTTAATATTTATTATTCTTTAAAAAATTAAATATGGAAAATTCAAATATTGTTAAATTAAATAGTTGGAATAAAAAAAAATTTATTACTGAATTAAATGAATTAGATAATACAAAATCTGATTTTTATTTTGATGATAGATTAATTAATAATATTTATGAATTTTTCACAAATAAATTAAATTTAAATTCTATTAAATTACATAAATTTGACGATTTAGATACAATATTATTAAGAAAAGCAAATAAAATATTTACAAGATACCATAAAGAATTTTTAGAAAATGATATTAAATTTGTTGGATTTTCTCAAGAAGAAATTTGTTTAATTATCTCTAAAGAGTTATATTTTTTATATTGTAATAAGTATAAAATTAAATTTATTAAAAATTTAAAATCAATTAATGATGAAATTAAAAAATTAAAAGTATATTCTGATAATTTGTTTAAGTATTTTGAATTTGATTTGATTTATAAATTTTATAATAAAACTAATAGATATTTATATTTTAATTTCCCAGAGGAAAAAGATTTAGATAGGTTTGTTTTTTATTTTTTAATAAATACTCAAGAAGATAAAGATGAAATTGTTAGATTATTAAAAAACATTAATTTTAATACAAAATGTTTAGAGATTTTTAGCAAAATTTCAGTGTGTGAGAATGGGAGTTTGTATGCAGTTGGTTTTAATTATAAAAATGAAAAATTAGTTAGAAGTACTATTTATTGTAGATTAAATAAATTTTCAAGTAAAACTTTTAATAATAAATATTTAAAAAAACATTTTAATTTAGGTTATAATTTTTCTGAAAATTTAATTGTGAAAGATTGGGGATTTGATGTGTGTTCTGATGGTAAAAACATTTTAAAATTATATTTTAAAGAATCAAATTTTAAATCATCACAAAAATCAGAATTATTTGATATTTTAAATAATAAAACTTGTGTTGCTTGTTATAAATTTATTAAAAATGAATTAGTTGATGAAAAATATGAGTTTTCTAATAATATATTTACTGTTAATGAAATTAAAGTATTAGAAAAATTTAAAATTTATAATAAAGAATCTAAATTATTTTCTATTTATTTTGATAAAAGTGGAAATATTAAAAATACAGTAAATTATATAATTTAAAAAATTTATAAAATAAATTTGAAATCTATGGGGAATTTAACAATATCCACCAGAACCATTTTGGTGATTGTAATGATTTACGTGTGAAGCTTCTGATACTTCAACATCATCTTCAGCATCTTTAAAATCAATTGATTCTAATTCATTTTTGTGGTTTGTGTGTGAACCGTGTCCCTTAGCATTAACATCATCAACGTTTGCTAAAAAACCAATTGATGTGAAAGTAGACATAATGGCAATTTTAGTTGCAGTTTTATCAATTACTTTAGCATCTTCTTCGATAATAAAAGATTTTAATGATTTTTTAACTTTAGGAAGTTCTTTTTTCATAAAAATAAATTGAATTTTTTTATTTATAATATTTTGTAATTTTAATTACAAAAGCTTAGATAAATAATATTAATTAATTAAATTTTAGAATAGATTTATTTTTTATTTGAGTAATTGGGTTAATTTCTTCAAAACCATGTACTGTTATATATTCTCTCCAAATACCATTACAAAATTGATTAAATAAACATTTTTGACATTTTGATAAATCTTTTTTTTTATCTCGTTTTGTAAATTCTTCCCAACTATCATATTCAGCATCTACCATTTTAAATTGTTTTTGAGCTACAAGTTCAGTAAAATCATAATAATATTTTAAAGGATATTCTTTATCTAAATTACACGGTAATATACTTTCAAGTTTTAAGTTAATATTATTTTTAATTGCCCAATCTAAACATTCCTCGATATATGGTTTAATTTGAGTGTATGTTGGTGCTATTTTTGTTATATAATCAGATTCCCCTGAAGAATGAGGATATGCGATGTATATTTCATTAACTCCCAAGTTAGTATACAATTTACAAGTTTGTAAAAGAGTTTTAAAATTTAATTTTGATATTACAGTTTTCCCACAAATATTCCCCCCAGTTGATATAATATTTTTAATCCCTTGTACAGTTTGATCAAAGGAGTGTTGGCTTTGTGTTACAATATCATGAATTGGCGCAATTGGACCATGCAATGCAATTATATATGTATCAATTTTTCCTTTAACTTTATCAACAAGTTCTGGTTTAGATAGAAAACGTCCATTAGTCTGTAAAAATATCTCAATTCCTTGTTTATTGATATAATCTATAATAAGTGGGAAATCTTTTCTAATTGTAGGCTCTCCTCCCGTTACAACAATCCTTTTAATCCCTTGAGAGATAACATTATCTATTTCTTTTAGATATTCATCAGTTTTCAAATCAAGGTGTCTATTTTTAATTGCAATATCTCTTAATTTTTCTACAACACAATGTACACATTTATCATTACACCCATAACCAAGTTTAATATCAGCAGTTTTAAATTTAGGATTATATAATTTATCATTTGTATTTTGTGTATTCTGTGTATGTTTTTGATTTTGGACATTCATTTTAATTATTTTCTCCCGATAATATTTCTAAATATTTTTGTTTATTTGTTTTAATTTCTATTAATCTATTTAACATATTTTGATTTAAAGTTTTTAATTGTAAATAATCCATTGAAATTTTTTCAATTAAATTTAATATTATAGCATTTAATAAAGTTGGAAAAATTATATTTTCTATATTACTCAATTTTAGAGTGTTTGAAAAATTACTAAAAGATTCTTTTGTTTGTGAATTTTCAAAAAATAAATTTACATAAACTTTACTTAAATCAAATTCAAAAACTCCTAGTTTAATATCGTCATAATCAATCAAATAAATATCACTTTTTTTATATAAAAAATTTGATGGATTAATATCATTAATAATTAAATAATTTGAAGAATAATTATATGTTAGTTCTTCATCAAATATTTTAAGTAAATTTTTTGGAATATCTATTATTTTTTTTTTAATTCTGTTTTCAATTTTAATTATATCTAAATTTAAATTTTGAATTAATAATTTAGATGAATTTTTTGAAATCTGATTAAAAGAATTAATTAAATTAATAATATTTACAATATTATTATTTAATGAATTTTTTGAATGTTTGTTTAATTTATTATTTTTAATGAATTCAAAAATTTGATGTGATAAGTTTAGTTTAGAATCAAATTTAGAAAATAGTAATTTTGGCGTTTTAAAATTATTTGATTGTTTATTTAGTTCAATAATTAAGTTATTTATAATTTTAAATTCATCAAAAGTTTTATTTTTAATTTGTTTATAGAAATATTTATTATTTGTTTTTGAATCTGTTACTATAAAAGTTTTAGTTAATTGATTTGTTCCAATAATTTTTTCAAATTTAAAATTAGAATCATTTAAAATAATTTTTTGGAAATAATCTTTGTCCATATAATATCAATTAAAAATTGATGTTTAAAAATATTATCTATATTTTTAATTAAAACAAACTAAAAAGTTGAAAATTAATTAACTTTTGGAGTTGCGAATTTTTGTGGTTTGTTTACTGGTTCATTTGAACTAGATTTAGTTGAATTCTTTTTAGTATCTGGTGAAGTTTTATTTCCTTTATAATTTGGATTATTAGGATTATTAAAATTTGCTTTATCTTTATTACTAACTTCAGTTTTACCATTTGGATTTTTATAATTTCTATTATTATCTTTTGAGTAATTGGAAGTTTTTGTTTGAGTATTTGAATTGTTTGAATTTGGTGAGTTTTTATTATAATTTCTTGATGAAATGTGAACTCTCTTTGAACCATCAGCACCATTATTGTTTCTTTGGTTTTGAGCGTATTTTAATTCTCTTTCTTTTCTTTCATTAATCATTGCCTCTCTTTGAGCTGCTCTTTTCTTTTTTTCTAATTCTGCTGCAACTCTTTCTTCTTCTAAAATTGTTTCTTTAACTGGTTTAATTAATTCTGATAATGGTTTATTGTAAATTTTTTCAATTGATTTTGAAATTTTTAAATCTTCCATAATAATATCTAAATTTTCATAAATAAAATCTAATCCTGAACCTTTTAACATTAAATATAAAGCAACACCTAACTCTTGATCTTTTTTATATTTAATTCCATCAAACCAAGTTTTAATATCAAATTTACAAGATTTTTCATGAAAATTTCCAGCTGAAATTCTTCCAATAGCATCTGCTAAATATTTATGATATAATTTGAAATCTAATTCATTTGGATAATATTTTTTACATAAATACATTTTAGTTAAAGCAAAATCAATTAAGATCCCAATTTCTTTTGGAATATCATCAAGTAATCCTTCTGCTGCGTTTGGGTGTAATACTTTAATTTGATTACTTCCATCAATATATCCTGAATAAATTCCATATCCATTTTGATTTGGTCCAAGTGAACCAACTAAAGCTCCTTTTGAGTCATAAAATTGTAATGTTACATCTTCAGGAGACATATCAAATTTTTTAGCAATTAAATTATTTTTTTCATCTAAAATTGTTAAATATTTTTCAGTTATATCTGAATCTTCTCTACTTTCTGGTATTGTTACTACATCAATTTTTGTCATTTTTATTTTGTTAAACACATTTATTTTATTTTTACTATTTTTATCATAATTATTTTAGTGATAATAATTATAATTTATTTGTTTATTTATTTATCTATAGAGTAAAACGTGTGAAGTTTCTATAAATAATATTTTCAATTTCAAAATCATTATATCCTTTAATTTTAGCAATTTCTTTGTAAATTTCGGGAATGATTAATGGACTATTTTGCTTTTTTTCAGGATGTAAAAATGGACTGTCAGTTTCTACCAAAATTTGTTTCATTGGTAATTCTTTTACAAGAATTTGAAAACTTTCTGTTGTTTTTACAATCGCTGGAATTGAACAATAAATTCCTAATTGTTTAATTTTTTGAATATATTTTTTCTTACCCATAAAGCAGTGTAAGTCAAATTTTTTAAATCCAGTTTTTGTTACATATTCTTCAAGAATTTCTAAAACTTTAAGCTCTGCTTTTCTTGCATGAATTAACATTGGTTTATCTAATTTAATTGCTAATTCAATTAATTGTCTAAACCGTTTTTCTTGCTGGTCAAATTGTGATTGTTCTGTAGAGTGGTGGAAATCTAATCCAACTTCCCCAAGAGCCACAATTTGATTTTTTTCTTTTTTAATTTGTTTAATATAATTATTAAAATCTAAATCTGAAATTTTTTCTGCATCTTGTGGATATAATCCTGCACAAATCTTTACAGTTTCTGAATAATCTTTAAATTTTAATTTTGCTTTTTCATAGTTTTCTGGATTAACAGTATTAGTCCAGGCTACAATATTTTTATCTTTCATTTCGGAGATAATATCATAAATATCTTCCCCATAACTATCATAGTCAAGATGGCAATGTACATCAATAAACATTTGAATTAAGTTTTATGTGATTTGTAAGTATAAATATTTAAAAATAATAAATATTTATTCTTCGTCCTCTTCTTCCTCTCTTCTTTTGTCCCTTGATGTCATCATAATTCTTAAGTAAGCAGCGTATGCTGGTCTAGTAATTAACACTCCAACAGTTACTCCAATAATAATCATAAATGCAAATCCTTGTAAAATTTTTAATCCTGCAAAGTATAATGGTACCATTGCTGCAAGTGTTGTTAAATATGCTATCATAATAATATATAAAGCAGATTTAACTTTCTTTTTAGAAGACATCTTTTCTTTTCTTTTTCTAAAATATTCATCAGTAATAATTACTTGATCGTCTACACCAGTACCGATTGCCGCAATTAATCCTCCAATTGCTGCTAAATCAATTGATAATCTCATAAAAGATGCGATTCCGAATACAATAATTACTTCAGCGATTAACGCGATGAAAATTCCAAAAAAGATTGCCCAGTGTTGATATCTTAATGCGATGATTGAAGATACAATTAAAAGGGCCGCGAATCCTACTAATATTGAATTTGATAATAAAGATTCTCCAAGGCTTGATGAAATTGAGTAAGATTGAACTACTTCTAATTCAGAAGGTAGACTTTGAGTTGATAAAATTGCTTGTAAGAATTTCATTTCTTTTTGAGCAGAGTCTAATGCTTTTTTCTCTTCACTAAAACTATTTCCAGAAACAGTTATTTGAGGAGTTGTAACTTTATTATATTTAAAACTTGAAGCTACGTTAAGAGCAGTGATTAAATCACCGTCTAAATAAAATTCAATTTTTTTAGATAAATATCCATTAGTTACAGAAAGTTGTTTTGATTGGTTAAAGAAACCATTTGCTCCTTCGCTATCAATTTCAACTGCGAATGCATATGAACAAGTATAACTTCCACCATTGTTTGGGCATCCATTAAAGAATTCATTTTGTGGATCGTTTAAAACTCTTAAAACATTGTTTCCCGTGAAAACTGTTACGTTGTTCATTTGAGCGTGAAAATTTCCTTGTCTTTTAATTAATTCAAATATGTCATTTTTATTTGATGAAATAGATTCAACAATTACATATTTTTCGTTTGAGAAAGCATCTTCAAGTTTGTTTACTTTTGTTCCTGAAGCTCCGTATACATCAAGTCTTGATTGTAAATTATTTACTAATAAATCAAATTGATCTGCTGAAAGCTCTGTTGATGGTTTTAGAATTAATCTACTTCCACCTTCAAGTTCAATTCCTAATCTAATATTTGATTTTGGTTCTTCTCTTACTGAGACTCCAATTTGACTTGCAATTGAACTCATATTAGATAAATTTTTTAATGAGATATAATATCCGAATTCATTTTGTGAAGTTCTAATTTTTAATTTATCTTCTAAATTTAATTTTTCTAATTCAGAATAATATTGTGCTACTGAAATAATTTCTACATTGTTTAGATGTGTAACTTTTTCAAAGCTTGTAAATGCGGCGTTGGAATCGAATAATAATCCTGAATCTTCTGCTGGTGAGTTAGGAGAAACTCCGTTGATTACAACTCCTTGTGTTCCGAAATTATAATTAATTGCGAAAATACTAATAATTAGAAAGAAAAATAGAACGAAATTTTTAAAATTAAATAAATTATCGATTAATTTTTCTTTGAATGAATCATTGTTTTGTGACATATAATATATAGAAGATTTATTTTTTTATAAATTTATATGTTTGAATTAGAATTTTAGTTGCCAAATAGGATAAATATAAATTGTATTTTTTAATTTATTTAAAAAGTTTAAATTTTTTGTGTGTGTAATAAATTTTATATAAAAAAGATTATTTTATTTTATTATGACTAAAAATATTGAGCAAACTACTCAAATTGAGAAAACTAAAAACTACTATGATGGTATTGCTAGTGGATATAAAAATTTGTATCATGAAGAACAAATTTTAAAATTAAATTATGTGAAAGATTTATTTCCTGAAACTGGAAAATGTTTGGATGCAGGCTGTGGTGATGGAGTTTTAAATCAATTTGTTAATTCGGATGTTGAATTATTTTCTTTTGATTTAAGTTCAGAATTATTAAATTTGAATTCTAATGTTTCCACTCGAAAATTTCAGGGTTCTTTAACAGATTTATCAATTTTTGAAAATAACAAATTTGATTTTATTTCTTCTTTTTCAGTTATTCAAGATATTCCGGATTTTAAAAAAGTTTTATTTGAATTAAAAAGAGTTTTAAAAAATGAAGGAACTTTATTTTTATCTTTTGTGAAATTTTCTTCTAAGAAAGAAAAATTACTTGAAATTATAAATTCTGAATTTAAAATAATTGAACAATTTGAAGAAATTAAAGATTTAATTTTTGTGCTTAAATTCAAATAATTTAAAAAAATTAAATAGTAAAATTTTAACATTTTATTTTATTTGTTTTTTAGAATTTAGAAAAGATAATTTGAAAAATAAATTTATTAAAAATTATTTTTCTTTCTTGTGACCCATTAATGCTTTAGTTTGTAATAATGAAACTACTTCATCAATATCTTGATCCATTTTATTAAAATGTTCAATTACATATAAGTAAACTACAAATAATAACAGTGTACCTGTGATTAAAGCAATAACCATAACTTTAGGGGAAATGATTTCTTTTACAGATGTATATACAGCGATTAAAATTAATAATGCATATACAATAACAGTCTTTGATAAAATTAAACTGTACTTTTCTTTGTTTAACTTTGTTTTCTCTACAATTAAATTAATTACGGCGGAATCTAACAAAGAAAACTCCTTTGACTTAACAGATTGTTTTAAACTCATAGTTTTAAATTTGTTAAAATTGTATATATTAATTTATAACTTTTTTTAAGTGATGAAATATAATAATTATAATTTTGTATAAAATTTAGTTTCCACAAATTTTATTTTATATTATTTTATTTGCTTAATAAAAGTTAATAAAGTTTATAAAAATAAAAAATATATTCTAATTATATATGCACCCTAAAACTAAAAAAAATATGATTGGTCTTGGAACAGATAAAAAAATTGAGTTACAAGGAATTTTTGAAATTGAAAAAACTAGATCTTCACTTATGAGTTTTATGGAAACTTTAGGGTATGAATTATCACAAAAAGATTTAACTCAAACAAATCAAGCACCTAGAAGAGAACTTACAGTTTTTGTTGATGGCAGAAGATTTCGAGATGATTATTTTGCTATTTGGATGTCTTTTAAATTATGTATGAATGGGTCAGATGTTGAAGTTTCTGAACATGGAAATAAAACAATTAAAACAAAGGGTTCGGCGCAGTTTATTATTAGTGCTTATTTAGAAACAGACCCATACCATAAAGAACCGGCAGGAGGTTTTGCAAAATTTTGGTTTAATTTGTTTAATAAATTCCATTTGGAACATATGGTGGCTGATGCGATTATTGAAACTGCTGTTGAACAAGGAAAAATTATTAAATTTTTTAGGGCCCAAGTTGGTTCAAAAGTTTAATAATATTAAATAAAAATAACAAATATTTTTTCTAATTCAAATTCAAAAAAAAAACAAGAATTTTATAATGTAATTGTTATCTATATTAAGACAACAAAGCTTTAAAAACTAGAATATTGATATTTTTGTATATGAGCGAAGAATACGGAGCAAGTAATATTAAAGTATTAGAAGGTCTGGAAGCTGTTAGAAAAAGACCAGGGATGTATATCGGTGGTACTGGAATTGATGGTCTTCACCACCTTGTTAAAGAACTAGTTGATAATTCTATTGATGAAGCTTTGGCTGGACATTGTGATAAAATTTCTATTACAATTCATAAAGATAATTCTGTAACTGTAACTGATAATGGTCGTGGTATTCCTACTGGAACTCACGGTAAAGGAAAATCTGCTGCTGAAGTAGTTTTCACAGTTTTACATGCCGGAGGTAAATTTGATAAAGGTTCTTATAAAGTTTCTGGAGGTCTTCACGGGGTTGGGGCTTCTGTTGTTAATGCGTTAGCAACAAAGGTTGATGTTGAAATTTGTCGTGAAGGAAACATTCACCAAATGAGATTTGAAAACCAAAAAATTACTAGAAAGTTAGAAGTTACTGGTAAGTCTAAACAAACTGGAACTAAAGTTACTTTCTGGCCTGATGCAACAATTTTCCAAACTATTGAGTTTGATTATAAAATGATGCTGAAAAGATATAGAGAATTTGCTTTTTTAAATTCAAATGTAACTATTGTTTTTGCTGATGAGAGAAATAATATTGAGGAAGTTTTCCATTTTGAAGGAGGATTATCTGAATTTGTTAAACATATTACTAAAAATGATAAACAAGTTATCAAAGATGTTGTTTCTATTTCTGGAGAGAAGGAAGATGTGGCAGTTGATGTTGCTTTAACTTATACTTCAAATTATAATGAAAAAATTGAAACTTTTGTAAATAATATTACAACTCCTGGTGGTGGAACTCATCTTTCAGGATTTAAGTTAGGTATTACAAGAGCTATGAAAGATTATATTGGTAAAAATGGAAAAGCTGCTGATAAAAAATTAAATTTAACTGGAGATGATATCCGTGAAGGTATTGTAGCTATTGTTTCAGTAAAAATTCCTGAACCTCAATTTGAAGGGCAAACTAAAGATAAGTTAGGAAATCCTGAAGTTCAATCTATTGTTTCTAATATTTTCTTTGAACAATTTTATTCTTATTTAGATGAGAATCCAAAGGCTGCTCAAATGATTATTGATAAAGCATCCCAAGCTAAAAAAGCTAGAGAAGCTGCTAAGAAAGCTAGAGATTTAATTAGACGTAAGAATGTTTTAGAATTTTCAAGTTTACCTGGAAAATTATCTGATTGTTCTAGTAAAGTTGCTGAAGATTGTGAATTGTTTATTGTGGAGGGAGATTCCGCCGGTGGAACTGCTAAAATGGGTAGAGATAGAGCTCACCAAGCAATTTTACCGTTAAAGGGTAAACCTTTAAATGTAGAAAAAGCAAGACTTGTAAAGATTTTAGAGAATGATGAAATTAAATCATTAATTACTGCACTTGGTACAGGATTTGGAGATTTATTTGATGTTGAAAAATTAAGATATCATAAAATTGTACTTATGGCCGATGCCGATGTTGACGGTAAGCATATTGAAACTTTAATATTAACTGTTTTATTTAGACATTTTAAAGAATTAGTTTTAAGAGGACATGTATATATTGCAATGTCTCCATTGTACAAGGTTAAATTACCTGGTCAAAAGGTTGGAACTTATTTGTATACTGATGATGAATTAAGTGAATTTAGTAAAGCTAATCCTGGAAAGAAGATTGATATTCAAAGATATAAAGGTCTTGGAGAAATGAATGCTGAACAATTATGGGAAACTACACTTGATCCTGAACATAGATATATGAAAAAAGTAACTATTTCAGATGCTCAAGAAGCTGATGAAACTTTTTCAATGCTTATGGGAGATAAAGTTGCTCCTAGAAAAGCATTTATTATTGAAAATTCTAAGTTTGCTAAAGATTTAGATATTTAACTGATCTTTTTTTCTGACTGAGTTCTTAACGGCTCGGGTCGATTGCCATCTCGAGGCAATCTCACCTTTCCTCCTAAACCCAGTAAAAAAAGGCTCACCAAAAAAACTCAATAAATCGAAGATTTCTAAGCCTTTGTGAATTTTCACAAAGTTTAGTTAGTTTCTATTGATGAAGACTTTCGAAGTACTTTGATTTACCTGGTAGAAAAATCTCAATCTTTATTTATTCTAATATTATTTGTTTGATGAGTGATATTTATTATTTTTAAATTAATTTTTTATTTTGTTTTTATTGTAATTGAATTATTTTCACGATGAAAATTATATTTTATTTCTAAATAATTATATTTATATATGTATTTTTATTATTTATTTTTATGGCATTAAAAACTATAAGTGGAAAATTCACTAAAATTGAAAACCAAACTGAAAAAACTAGATTGTTTACAA
>JAYJMJ010169864.1:0-16760 GCA_036873875.1 Laminaria ephemera
CCCCTGGCTATCAGATGCCATCGCTTCGCGATTGAACCAATCTCGCCTCGACGATGGGTGCTCGCACATGCTGGGACCAGGGCTATCGCCAAAACGGCTGGGTGCTGAATGGGCCCAATTCAAAGCCGACCAATTTGCGTTGTTGTGATTGAATCGGCCTCACCTCGACGACGGATGCTTGCAAATACCGGGACCGGGCTATCGCTCAAACGCCTGGGTGCTAATGCGTGCGTCAAATTTTGGCGTGAACATTTGGCACACTTTCGCTGTCTGCCTTTCGTCACGCCAATTTGGCGATTCTTTCTCACTATAAGCTTGGAACATCTCGTGCGATTCACGACAGTTTCTCTGAATGGTCTACACGTTCGATTCGGTAACGATCAAGCGGCAATATAGTACTGCGCTAAAGCAGTCAGACTGACTTGCTTTAGCGCCTCTTTCCCACGCATCTTTGACATGCGACTCTTCAACGCGATCTAAAAACAACCGATCGTCGATAGATCGTCTATTAGCTTCTGCTTCATATCTGAAGTCGATTTCGCAACAGATTGTCGTTGACTCGCCATTGTTCTTGATTCGCATCCATTCAATACGCGTGCGCCCATACTCGCCAATCTGCGCAATCTATGCGCCGACAGCGCTAAAGCTGCGCACGCATTAAAATAAGAACACTCAAATGACAAACCTTAAGAAAAGAAAACTAAATCCAACGACTGCATCAGCCATGGAACAGATTCGCAACGTCGGCATTTCTGCTCATATCGATTCCGGTAAAACAACTCTGACAGAACGGATGTTATTTTACGGCGGACGCATTCACAAAATGCGTGATGTTCGCGGTGGTGATGGCGGCGCGACAATGGACTTTCACCCGATTGAGAAAAGGCGTGGGATCACCATCGCTTCAGCAGCTACACGTGTTGACTGGGCCGGCCACGCCATCAACATCATCGATACGCCTGGTCATGTTGACTTCACTGTTGAAGTCGAGCGTAGCCTGCGGGTTCTCGATGGTGCAGTCTTGGTTCTATGCGCCGCTCGCGGCGTGCAAAGCCAGTCGTTGACGGTTGATCGTCAAATGAAGCGTTACCGCGTTCCCCGCATCGCCTTCATCAACAAAATGGACCGACTGGGGGCAAACCCGGCTGCAGTGATGCAGCAGATGCGAAAACAGCTTGCTGCCAACGCCGTTGCCATTCAAATCCCGATGGGATCTGAAAACGACTTTGTGGGCGTGATTGACTTGATCACTATGCAAGCCATTTGGTTTGAAGGTGAACACGGCGAACTCGTTCAACGTCGAGCGATTCCCGCTGAGTATCAAACCGAATCCGAAATGGCTCGTCGAAGCATGCTTGATTCTCTAGCGATGCTGGATGACGAACTGATGGCAACCATGATGGCCAATGACGAACCGGAAATCGAGATGATTAAGCGAGTGATTCGAACAGGTACTTTAAACCTGGAGATAACTCCGGTACTGCTTGGTAGTGCATTTAAAAACAAAGGCGTTCAGGAAGTACTCGACGCGATCAATGCATTTCTTCCATCGCCCAACGAAAGAGAGGTAGTGGCTCATGATAAATCAGACAATAAAGTTCAGCTCGAATGTAATTCCGAGCGTCCGTTTGTCGCGATGGCTTTCAAAACCGTCGTCGAGAAATTTGGGCAACTAACATTCTTGCGGATCTACCAAGGGACTTTGGTGAAAGGCGACACGGTCGTCAATGTTCGAACTGGCAGGTCAATTCGTTTTGGTCGACTCGTTCGTTTTCACGCGGCTGAACACGAAGACTTGGACATTGCGTTTCCAGGAGACATTGTGGGTGTCGTTGGTATCGATTGCTATTCTGGCGATACGTTTGCTGACCGGGGCTATGATGCTCGCTTGGAATCGTTTGTGATCGCGGAGCCTGTAATCCAGCTTTCGATCGCACCAAAGAATCGTGACGATGCTGAAAAACTAGCGACCGCATTGGCTCGCTTTGTTCGTGAAGACCCGACTTTCAAAGTGTCAACTGCTTCAGATTGCGGCGAGACGTTAATCGCTGGAATGGGGCAGCTGCACCTGCAAGTTTACTTGGAACGAATTGCGACCGAGTATGACTGCGATTGCATCGTGGGCGTGCCGAGTGTTGCGTATCAGGAACGGCCCAGTCGGGCAGTGGACTTTGAACATCAGTTCAAAAAAATGTCCGGCGGACCTGGCCAGTATGCTCACATCGTCGGACGCATGGAACCTTTGCTCGATGATCAGGAAAGTCATGATCAAAGCTTAGGCAGTTCTGCTGAATTTGCTTTTTCGGATACCGTTGTCGGTGGACGGATTGAATCACGATTCATTCCAGCTATCGGCAAGGGATTCAACAAAGCACTTCAGGGTGGTCCGCTGGGCGGATTTCCAGTCGTTGGCGTTCGGGTAACACTGACCGATGGAAAGCAACATGAGAAAGACTCTTCGGAGATTTCGTTCAGGAACTGTGCTGCTCAAGCGATGCGGGATGTGATCCTGCCTCGTGCGGGTCTCCGTTTATGGGAACCTGTCATGGAGCTTGAGATCGAAATTCCTGAATCGTTTATCGGAGCGATTTCTGGGCATCTGTCGAGAAAACGTGGCGTCGTGACGAACTCCAATTTGATCGGTCAAACGTCGATTTTGACGGCGACCGTTCCGCTGGCGGAATTGTTCGATTACTCAAATGAGATTCGATCAATGACTCAAGGCGGAGGAACTTTTAGTATGACACCGGCTGGCTACCAACCGGTGCCAAAAGATGTTCAAGATGATGTTCTGTCTGGGCGTAAGTCTGGGTAGCAACAAGAAAGGCCCGTCGACAATTGTCGGCGGGCCTTGTTTTGCGGTTAGAACTTCGATGTTCTAATTTGACTTACTGTGAGCGTTACTTCTTCTTTGCTGCTTCAGCGTCGCCATCTGTTCCATTGCTTTCGAACAAAGGAGCGTCAGCTTCAGACGCGATAAACTCAACGACGATTTCCTGAGCGGCTTCAAGGCCTTCAGGCGTTTTCTTGGTGCCAACGAGCAAACCAGCATCGACAACTGCGATCATCATTGGCTCTTTCTTTTCGATATCAGCCAACGCTTTTTTGAACGCCTCAACCATGACAGCTTCGTAGGCTTCTTTTTCTTTCTCGCCTTTCGCTTCTTCGGCTTCCAACTTCTCTGTCAATTCCATACCCTTGAATGCTTTGACGAACATAGCGCCAAACTTGTTGTGGATTGACTTTTCTTTGCCAGGGTGACAGGCAGAGCAAGAAACGGTCTTTAGTTTGAAACGCTCCTGCATCGGTGCCTTAAAAACGTCGTGAGCACTAGCGATGGAATTGAAGCCCAAAAGAACGGTGGCAACAAGCATTAAAAATATAGTTTTGGATCGGGTAGACTGCATCAGATGAAATCCTCGAGCGAATTGTAGTTTGGCCGTTTAAATCTACGGATATTTTAGATTCCTGTTCGCAAGTTGTCGACCGAATTGAGCGATTCAACAATCTGAATATTAAACCGCACTAACGATCATTTGTTTTGTCTAATTAATGACGACTCCAGCACACACCAGCAGTACCTGCGGCGGCGAATCACGCGTTGGCTAAGGTGCGAGTCTTGAGAAAAGAAGGGCTTGCGCCGCTTTTTATTGCTACCGATTTACTATTTTTGGAAACGATTTTCCGAACATGCGAAAAATATTGACGATTGCCCTGCGTGAATACAAAGCCATGGTGGGCACCAAGGCTTTCATGGTTTCCATCATTATGATGCCGGTGCTGATGCTGGGCGGTTTGTTGGCAATCGAACTCTTAAAAAACTCTGGCGAGACCAAAACGCTAAAGATTGCGGTCGTCGACCCAAGCCAGAAGTTCCTCTCAACCATTGAACTCGCTGCCAAAGGCAGAAATTCTCGCGTCCAAGCCGCTGAGCAGGCAAATGATTCGGCGGAAGGGTTTCCGTCAATGGGTCGCGAGATCTACCAAATCGAATCCCTCATCGATCGAGAAATTGGTGATGAAATCCGTCTGGAATTATCGGATCGTATTCGGGATGGCGACCTATACGCATTTGTTGAAATCCCAAGTGACATTTCTGAGATTCCAATCTCAACACCAACCGAACCATCATCGGAATCGCCGATTCGATTTTATTCGCAGAACTCCAGTCTTTCAGAAGCACGGAATTGGATTTCGCAAGTCATCAACTTGCATTTGACCAACGAACGTTTGAAAGCAGCCAATGTCGATCCTGAAACTGTTCGAATTGCCAGCGCTCAAATTCCAGTGACGGGAGTAGGACTAGTTGAAGAGTCAACTCTTAATGGACAAACCATCGTATTGGCGGCAGCCGAGAGTAACCCGGTGAAGGAAATATTCTTGCCGATGGCCGTCATGATGATGATGTTCATGGTCATCTTCATGGCATCACAGCCAATGCTTGAAAGCGTCCTGGAAGAAAAATCGCAACGAATTGCCGAAGTATTGCTTGGTAGTGCCAATCCATTTCAATTGATGTTGGGAAAATTAACTGGCACGGTCGCCGGTAGTTTAACGGTGTTCGGAATTTACCTAAGTGGCATGTTGGTCTTCGCCATCTATCGCGGTTGGTCCGATCAAATCCCTTTTGAATTGATCCCTTGGTTCATCGTGTTTCAGATTGTTGGTGTTCTGTTCTACGCCTCAATTTTCATGGCTGTTGGCGCTTCGGTTTCACAGCTCAAAGAAGCACAATCGATGCTGCTACCTGTTTGGATGTTGCTCATGAGTCCCATGTTCGTCTGGATCTTCATTGTGCGTGATCCGACTGGTTCAATGGCAACTGGCTTTTCTCTCTTTCCTCCCGCCACGCCCACGACCATGATGCTCCGGATGGCAACAGGCGTCTCAATTCCAATTTGGCAGCCTATCGTAGGACTGGTTTTAACTCTGGCTATGACATTGGCGATCGTCGTGCTTGCCGGACGCATTTTTCGCGTGGGAATCCTATGGCAAGGCAAGACACCGAAGATCAGTGAAATTCTCAAGTGGGCCGTCAAAGGTTAGCACCTGTTTGAAGGATGGCTGCTGAACCTAGTTTCAGTGGTAGAAATCTATTGAGCTCCCTCTGTCGACGCCCCTGTTTTCACGGGAGGGCGAAGCGACGAAGTTCCCGCTGAGCTAACAGCCCAAAAGTAGCTCAATGGAGTCCGGAAAAATCGAGCGCTCCAGCTTTGAACTGGTCGAATCCGTTGACCGTTTCAAATACTAACGCAGCCGGAGCTTCGCGCTCCCAAGCCGTTCGAAATCGGAATGGAACGCAAGACAATGGAGCATAAAACAAAGTAAGTGCCTTTGGGCCAATCTCTCCGTTCCAAATCGAGAGGAAAGCTGAATTCTGTCTCATACAGCATCAACACTTACCTCTCCAGAGGGGTGAAACGACATAAACTTAGCACTCACAGTCATTTACGACATTATTTTCTTGCAAACTAGAAACCTCGATAAGACAATTTCTTACTGGAAATACACTCCCCACACACTTCTGAATTTCTTACCGAGGAGATATTGATGCGAAGAGCGAGTTTTCTCACCACATTTCTTTCCCCAGCAACCTTCATTGCATTCTTGTTGGCCTGCCCACTTTTTGTGTTTGCGCAAGGAGAGACATTTGACAATTGCGATGACTGGACAGCTTCCGTTTGTGGCATGATTGTCGATGGCGATTTTGATTCAATCGTAGGTTTTGACGGTAACGCAATTCCTGATGGCTTTTTTGGTGGAGTTCCCACACCACAAACTTTGCTCTGGGGCGAACTGTCGCAAGAGGGCAACGCTCCAGCTGCAATTGCTTATTTGAGTGGCGAAGGTGACCAAGTCACTCTGTTTGATGATGGTCGGCCGATCGTGTTCACTCTTGACCCAAATCTTGAGCAACTTGAGGGTGTTTGCTTTCAGTACAACATGTCGGACGAAGATTCGGACATCACTTTTAAGGCCTTTGATGGCGACACTCTCGTTGCGACAGCAGTTGCCCCGCTCATTCTCGACGAAAATGGTGAAGCTGATTCGGGCACATTTGGCTGGCAAAATACTGATGGCCTGAACATCACTCGATTTGAGTTCTGTGTTGCAGAAGGAGTATCAACCACAGGACTGGTTGGAAATGGCCAGCTCTCATTTGGTGATGGATGCGATCCACCTGAAACCAGTTGCTTCGACGAGTTGACTGCTGTGAAAGCAGAAATCGAAGCTTTGTTAGCGACTTCAACTGGCAATGACGCTTGCTACGTTGCCGGAGCACTGGATTGCGTATGTTGGATGCAAAACGATTGTTTCTGGGAGCAGCCATCTGGTAATCGACTTTCCGTTTACGGTGGATCGATGTTTATCGGAGCTGCTTATACGGTTTGCTACCTGGAGTGGGTGGACGATCCACAAGCCGATGTGATCATCGACCAATTGCTTGACGTTCTCGAATGCATCGTCGACAACGAGATTGCTTACGCGATCGAAAACGGTGGTAACCAATGTTACATCGACCGTGCCGAAGACTTTGCAGAACTTGGCGACATCATTGATGAAGATTTTGACAACCAAGTTGTGGCAACGCTTGCTTACCGACTTGCTTGGTTGAACGCGTACTACTCGACCTATGGCAACTAAGTAGATTGAGTTCAAGCGATCGGTCGGTATCAAATCGGTTGCATGTAAAAAACAAGCCTGCCTGATCAAGTGATCAGGCAGGCTTTTTGTTTTGGCAATTCATCGTTACGTCACAACGACGCCTGACGAAGAGACTATTCGACGGTCACACTCTTGGCCAAGTTCCGTGGCTTGTCGACATCGCAGCCACGAAGAACTGCAATGTGATATGAAAGCAATTGCAACGGAATCGCTGTTACGATTGGCTGTAGGAAGTCTTCCGTTTTTGGAACGTAGATGACATCGTCAGCAAACTCTTGAATCTGCGTGTCGCCCTCTGCTGCAATCG
Source organism: Laminaria ephemera (assembly GCA_036873875.1). Lineage (NCBI taxonomy): Eukaryota > Phaeophyceae > Laminariales > Laminariaceae > Laminaria > Laminaria ephemera. The sequence continues at coordinate 6,974 of JAYJMJ010169864.1, forward strand.
CGATGACGGGTCCGCCTCGAGCCTTAATTTCCTGCAGATTGGACATCACTTTTTCGTAGATGAATCCATGTGGCATCACGAAAACGCTTGGTGTGTGCTCGTCAACCAAAGCAATTGGACCATGCTTCATCTCAGCCGCAGGATACCCCTCGGCGTGAATGTAACTAATCTCTTTCAGCTTCAAAGCACCTTCGAGAGCGGTTGGAAAGTTGTAATGGCGGCCGAGGTAAAGGAAGTTGTTGCAATCCTTGTACTTCTCAGCGATCTTCCGGACGGCTTCGTTTGTCTCTAGCGCCTTTTCAACCTTATCGGGTACCGCCTTAATTTCAGCAATGATTCTTCGACCAGCACCGTAACTGAGCTGACGTAGTCGACCGAGGTACAAGGCCAACAAGGTTAACGCAAGACATTGTGATGAATAGGCTTTCGTTGAAGCTACACCAATCTCAGGACCGGCATGAAGGTAGATACCACCATCAGCTTCTTGCGCGATACTACTTCCAACGACATTGCAAATCGCCAACGTTGGATGACCTTTTCGTTTCATCTCACGAAGCGCGCCGAGTGTATCAGCGGTTTCACCCGATTGAGTGATCGCAAAAATCAAAGTGCTTTCGTCCATCGGCGGGTTTCGATAACGAAGCTCGCTGGCGTACTCAACTTCAACCGGAATCTGAGCGATCTCTTCCATCAGATACTCGCCAACCATGGCGGAGTGCCAACTGGTTCCGCAAGCAGTGAAAACAATTCGTTTCACTTTGAGCAAATCTTGCGGTGTGAGGTTCAGGCCACCGAAAACAGCTGTGGCGTCGTCTTCACTAAGTCGACCACGCATCGTGTTTCGTAGCGACTCAGGCTGCTCGAAAATTTCTTTCAACATGTAATGGTCGTAGCCACCCATGCTGACTTGATTGGACTCAACGTCCAAGTCTTTGACGTCGTGATCGATCACACCAACGTCGCGATGCGAAACTTCCAGCGAATCAGCTTTCATGATGGCGACTTGATTGTCAGCCAAGTAAACGATCCGATCGGTGAACCCAACTAAGGGCTGCGCGTCGCTGGCAAGAAAGTGCTCACCTTCGCCAACCCCAATCACAAGCGGGCTGCCGAGGCGGGCTGCAAAAATTGCATCCGGCCATTGAGTAAAGATGATTGCCAAACCAAACGTTCCGCGAAGTTGACCGATCGCTTCTTTGATCGCTTCAACGGCAACTTGATGAGTTGCGGGAGCACCGTCGGCATTTGTGTTTCGCTTGTCCAAACAAGAAGCGATTAAGTGAGCAACGACTTCGGTATCAGTTTCTGAGTTGAACTCGTACCCTTCTGACTTCAGACGCGAGCGCAATTCTGAGAAGTTCTCGATGACTCCGTTATGAGCCATCGCCAACATCTTCTCGCCACCGATGTGCGGATGCGCGTTGGAAAGCGTTGCCGCTCCGTGCGTGGCCCAGCGCGTGTGGCCAATTCCAATTCCCGAAGGGCAGGGGGCATTGGCAATCTCTTTGGCCAAACCGGCGATCCGCCCCACGGACTTAGTGACGTTGAGCTGATTTTGCGCATTCAAAGTCGCGGTACCGGCGCTGTCGTAGCCTCGGTATTCAAGCCGTCGTAATCCTTCGACCAAAAAATCTTGGGCAACACGAGGACCGATGTAACCAACAATTCCACACATAGAAAATTGACCTGAATGATTTTATAAGGTTGAGTAGCGACTTAACGTGACTGGTGATGGCAGATCCGGATTGTTTCATCTTCGTCCGCTGGGTCAATGTTAATTAGAGGAACGATCGACCAAATCGAGCATTTGCCGTAGATTCAAACGTTTTGAATCACCAAAAACCGAGGTTTTCACCAGACATTTTGCTGATCAAGGAATTTAGGGTGACGGGGCGATTCAAATCAAGGTCTTTCAAGGCTCAATTTGGCCTGCGGTTGTAGCCTTTTGAAGCGGTCTAGCTGGTCCTGTGGAATCCTGTGAGGACCTCGAATCGTCAATTCATTAAGTGACTTAGGAGTGTAATAGCACTCGAGTTCACTGATTGAGTCACAGTTTTCGAAAGTCACGTTTTCGAACGAACAGCCGTTAGTGATATCTGCCACCGATTCGATTGCGCCGCAGTCGGTCAAAGCCAGCTCTTTCAGTTGATCGCAGAAACTAACGTCAACTTCCTCCAACGAGCTCAATCCGATCAAAGGTCCTACTTGGCTCAACACATCGTTTGCGAACATCCTGATTTGCTGCAGATGTTTCAGTGAATTGAGACCATTAACGACCTCCAGTTTCGGACATAGATCAATATTCAGTTGCCTTATCGACCGCATAAATTTCGCATCGTTGCTTTTCAGGCCAACGCATTGACTGACATGCAAAACTTTCAGCTGGTCATCGCAGCGCAACTCAATCTTTTCAATCGCGTCGCATTTACTGACCATCACTTTGGAGGTTTGGAAATCAGCAACGTTGTCGATCGACGTGAGGTTCTGACATTCTGCAAGAGTCAGCCAATCCACTGATGAAAAATCAGACCCGACAACTAACGATGCGAACGTTCCACCATTGACGCTCAACTGTGAGATACGAATCTGCGGATCATGGCAACTTAGCTGATCAAAGTTTTGGAAGTTCTTGAGCGTCAACGTTATCGTTGTTTGAAAGACTCAGTTTCTCGAGTGATGCGAGCGTCCCGACACTTTCAATGTTAACCAACTTTTTGTTTTCTGAGAGATAGAGCTCTTCAAGATTCTTAAGGTTCTCGATGCCGGCGAGGTTGTCGATGTCAGCGAGTATCAGATTCAATTTACACAAGCCATTGGCGATTTTGAGAGGCTCTAAATCCGATGTGCTCTTCAAGCAATTGAAACGCAAGTACTCAAGGGATGGCTTGTTCTTAAGTGCGTTGACACAAGGAGTTGAAACTTCATTCAACGCAATTTTCAACACGCGTAGTTGGGTGAGATCTTCGATCGATGAGATGTCCGTTGCGCCGCACTGGCTACTAAGCATAAGATGTGTCAACTCAGACATCTCACCGAGAAGGTTTACAGATCCAATTTCTGGAGCATGAACTTCGAGCGATTGAAGTCTTTTGAATGGACGCAACAACTCGATCGATTCCGGATCCCCATCTTTCATGAAAACTCTCACCCAAACGATGCGGCTGTCGTAGTCCTTTCGCATCAAACGTGAAAACCAACTCAGCGATGCTAAATTTGGTTTCGCGACGTCCGGATCATTGGACATGCGCACGGCGTCGTCGCTTTCACACTCGAACTGATAGTCGTATTGAAACTCAAGAGAATGAGCGACCTCTTGCAGTCGCGCGATCGCTTGTTGTTCAGCCGCAGTCACATTCATTCTTTGTGACGCGTAAGCGAATGCAAACGCAATAAGCAAAACGAGAAAGCCTAGAGATCGCAATCCAAACCAAATCACAAAACTGCGCCGGTGCGGTTGAGAATTGACTGTTTGATTTGACGTATTGCTCATGCTTGTAGTTGCGCTCGGGCACTTTCACTAACTCTCGAGTAATTCATTTGTTGGCTTCAACCGAAATTGCCGCGTGAGTGCGCAGACGAGGTAGAGCCTCGTAGTCATTGCGTTTCACAACAGAGCCATGGAACGAGGGACCTGGTCGTGGAACAGGTGAACTCAGCCAAGAAACGAGAGATCTAGAGCCATGAGAGCAGTGAACTAGGTCTCGAATTACTCGGCACATTGATTGCGCAAGACTCAGCCTTCCAATTCTCTGTCAGCAATCCAATTCAAAACAGCCCAGCTTGCCATTCGCAACATCGCAATCGACTTCCAGACCGACTCTTAAATTTAATTCACAAATCGAAGCCAAAAACACAAAAATAAATCGCCATTTGAAACTCGTTTTGACCCGATTTTTACCGCAAATGACAGCAGTCATAAACTTTCTAGAAATTCCCCTTGATCAGACTTGACCCACTTAGAAACGCCCACTAATTATCGCGGCACGAAAAACTCGTGGTCTGACTACGGAATGCCTCCGCGTCGAATATCGTTAGCGATTTTCAAACGAGGCCAGCTGAAATGGATTTCAGTTCGTGGCTGTTGGGGTAAAAGTCCTTGCAAGCCGTAGTCTGATAATTACTTGCAGGGTAGAGCGTCACATAAACAAGGAGAGTTGCGTGTTAGTCTCCAAGCAACTAAAGCTAGGATTGTTGGCTTCGGCCTTCATGATGTTGTTGGCAATCATGCCGGCCACATCCATCGCACAAGCGCCACAGTCGGCCAACGGAGCAACGCAGCAGCAAACTGCGGATCATCCGTCGCAATGGCTTCAACGTGCTCGTGAGGCGATGGGAGTTCAAAACTTCCTACTCGCCAAGCAGTGCATTGAAATGGCAGAGTCTCAGGTTACACCTCAGACTCAAATGGCCTATACGCCTGCGATGGCTACCCAGGAATTGCAGTCGTTAATGGCGACCGCAAACCAAGGCAGCCCAATGCCTCAGACAGGTCAAGCCACTCAAATGGCTCAGACCGGTCCGGCAGCCACGCCGATGCAAAACTGGAGTGAAGCTCCTGTTGCACCGGAAGTGGCTCAAGCTCGAAGGCTGTTACTTGAGGCTCGCCAAGCCTTAGCTACTGGAAATGTTTCCGGTGACTATGGTGCGACCAACAAGCTACAAGCTGCAATCAACCTAAATGTTGACTTTGCAGCCGTCGGCGACTCACCGCAAATCATTCAATCCATGATTGAACAGCAGAATCAGCTAACTGCGATGTATCAGCAGGAACATCCTTCCTACAACACTGGTGCCGCAACGTTTCTGATGAAGCAAGCTGAAGCCTTTGTAAAGTACCAAGACTTCACAACTGCCAAGATGCTAATTGGACAGGCCAAATCGTTTAACGTTCCGTTTACCGATTCGACCGGCAATCCAGATCAGCTAATGGCGATCATCGAAGTCGCACAGCAATCACAAGTCGCTCCAACTGCACCAGCTGCCACGCAAGCTGCTCCGGTTCGAACTGCAGCTGCTGGAATACAAACCAATTTCTCGGCCCCTCAAGCACAGCCGGCAATGCAAACTGCTGCAGTCCAAACTGCTCAAGCACAAGCACCGTCGAACTTGAATACGCCGAAGCAAGAAGTCATGAAGCTAATGTCGCAAGCTCAGCTCGCGATGGATCAACAGCGTTGGGAACAAGCGAGTCAGCTTGTTGCAGCCGCTGCTGCCTACAAGCTACCTGACGATCAGTTTGGCGACAATGAAATGCGACCATTTCAAATGGAACTGAAAGTTCAAACTGCTTTGAATCTTCAGAACTACCAGAACACACCGGCTCAACCGGCACCGACGACTAATACGCAGATGGCCGAAACGTCCAACTTCGTTGTTAATGGTGCCAACCCAATCGTCGGTGTTGTTCAAGCCAAATACGATCCTGCAATGGATTCAACTCAGAACGTTCAAGTTGCAAACTTCACTGATGCCGACGCAATCGGGACGGGTACGAAGCCTGGTCAAGAAGCCAGCCCATTCAAGAGTGGAAGTCCATTCGCGGAACCAAGTGCAACGCCTGCACGAGTCACTACTCCAGCAGCGACACGAACTCCGACACAGAACTTTTCTTCGGCCAGCACTCCACTGCCAACACGTGGCATGCAGCTTTATCGCTCTGGCGTTCAAGCTCTCAATGGGGGTGACGCAAGTCGAGCGAAAGAATATTTCCAACTGGCAATGCAATACCAAGACGGCATTGATGAGCCAACGACTAACACCATCCGTGGCTTCTTGGAAGCCGCTGAAGCTGGTGCCGTCGATCGCGAGATCCCTGCTTCTGCTCAAACGCAAACACCTGCTCAATCAGGTGCTGATACCGGTTTGAACATGAATGATCTTTCCGCAACACAACAAGACGCGTTTCGCAAGCTTCAATCGGAAGTCTTCCGTGAGCGTCAAGCTGCGGAGAAGTTGCTTGAGAAGACTCCACGTGAAGCACTTGAAAAGATGACACTTCTTCGAAGTCGAATCGGTTCTTCACAGATTGCTTCTGAAGCACGACGTCCACTGTTGACGATTATTGACCGTGACATTTCTGAAATGCAGGTCTATATCGAAAAGAACCTTCCGCAAATCAAAAATGCAGAAGAGCTTTCAACACGAAAAGAAAAAGTCAAGCGAAGTGCACAGCGACGGCTCGACGTTGAGCAAGAACTGCAAAAGCTTGTTGAAGAATACAACGACTTGATGGATGAGGATCGTTTCTCTGAAGCCAGTCGAGTGGTTGCTCAAGCGACCGACCTTGCTCCTGATAGCGAGATCGTTGCTGTACTCAACAAGAAGCACATGTTCGAAAAACGAACAGCGATGAATGACCAGAATCAGGATCGCAAAGAACGCGGTTTCTGGAATGGAATTCACGACGTCAATATTGCTGCTGAACCACATTACGGTCCAGCAATGCAGTTCGACGAAGACGCTGACGGATATCGTGGCCGAGTCAACAGCCGCCGAAGTCGCCTTGCTGAAAATCAGTATGCGACAGAAGCTGACCGGATCATCTGGAGCAAGCTTAAGAACGTTGAAGTCGAAGGTGAGTACCAGGGAACGTTGAAAGAAGCGATTGAGCAACTTTCTCGTCAAGCGGGAATCAACATTGTGTTTGACACAATGGCCTTGGAGGCAGAAGGCGTACAAACCGATCGCATGGTCGATGTACCTATTCGAAATCCAATTTCACTGCAGAGTGCATTGAACGTAATCCTCGGATCAACAGGTTTGGTATTCGCAGTTGAAAACGAAGTCATCAAAGTGACTAGCGTTGACGCCAAGCGAACCAAGCTCGTTCCAAAGACTTACTACATCGGTGACTTGGTTGTTCCAATGAACAACTTTCAGAATCCGCTGAACATGAATTACACCACCGCTGGCCAAGGCAACAACAACGGCTACGGCGTCGGTGGTAACTTCAACGTCAATGGTGCCCAACCAATGACTGTTGGAGGAATGAGTAACAACGGTCCAATGTCACAAATCGCCATGGCTCAACAGCTTGGTGGAAACGTTGGTCAAAACCCATTCGCTGGATTCGGTGGCCCTGGTGGCTACGCAGGTGGCGGCGGTGGCGGACCTCAAGTTGGCAATCCGATCTTTGGAAGTATGGGTGGTCAGCCAAAAGGTGGCGTGACACAAGCTGACTTCCAACCGTTGATCGACTTGATTCAAGGAATTGTCGACACCGATAGTTGGCAAGACACAGGACAGGGTGAAGGTACCATTCGCCCATTCGTTCCTAACTTGAGTTTGATCGTGTCGCAGACACAGGAAGTCCAAGACGAGATTCAGGACTTGCTGAAGAAGCTTCGTGAACTCAACGACGTGCAGATCGTTATCGAAGTCCGCTTCGTTTCGATTCAAGACAACTTCTTCGAGCGAGTCGGTATCGACTTTGACTTTGCCATCAATGACAACTCAGGTGTTGGTGACCCAACAACTGATACGCTTCCACGAAGCACAGTGATTGGTCGAAGTCCGACAGAAGGTGTTAGTAATTCTGGTTCACCGTTCATTCCAACAGCGAACCAAGACATTCAGTTTACGCAAGGTAGTTTTGGCATCACCACACCTAACTTTGGTGGTTTTGACTTGACCTCTGCTGCGAACTTCGGATTTGCGATCTTGTCTGACATCGAAGTTTACTTCTTGATTCAGGCGAGTAAAGGAAGCACGCGTGCCAACATCATGCAGGCTCCTACAGTCACCATGTTTAACGGCCAAAGTGCTAACGTGACGGATGGTTCATCGAGACCGTTTGTGACTTCGGTAACACCGGTTGTTGGTGACTTTGCTGTGGCTCACGCTCCAGTGATCACAATCCTGCCTGATGGAACCAGCCTCAACGTGTCAGCGGTTGTTTCCAACGACCGTCGATCAGTGAGACTTTCACTGGTACCGTTCTTCAGTCAGGTGACAGAAGTCCGAACGTTTACCTTTACGGGTTCTCAGCGAACCGAGCGATCAACGAATTCGTTCCTTGATGACTTGCTCGACTTGGCTGATCCAGATAACGCTGACGCTGGAGACGATGAGCTTCAGACCACGACTGAGGGTGTAACCATTCAGCTGCCGGTAATCGCAACGACCTCGGTGAACACCGTGGTCAGTGTACCGGACGGCGGAACAGTTCTACTCGGTGGTATCAAGCGAATGACGGAAGAACGGATCGAACGAGGAGTTCCATTCCTTAGCTCGGTTCCTTATGTCAACCGCTTGTTCAAAAACGTCGGTGTCGGTCGTGAGACTGAAAACTTGATGATGATGGTAACACCACGAATCATCATTCAAGACGAAGAAGAAGAAAAGCAGATCGGTTCGTTTGGGTCTTCGAACTAATCGCTTAGAAACAGCGCTTTGAATCGCTTAAGCCGTCGGGTCTATTGATCCGACGGCTTTTTTCGTGCACGTGTCATTAAACATGAACTACGACGAAGGGTTTTGAGATTTTTTTGTCTGATGCTGTTCTGAATCAGTTTCCGAAATCTCAAATCTCAAATCTCAAATCTCAAATCTCAAATCTCAAATCTCAAATCTCAAATCTCAAATCTCAAATCTCCTGAACCCTGAACCCTGAACCCTGAACCCTGAACCCTGAACCCTCTTTCTCTGAACCCTCTTTCTCTTCCAGCCTTCTTCCTAAACATAAACCACATCAGCTGACTTAAACACAACCTTCAACACCTTGAAGCCCAACCGTTTATACAGCCGAAACGCCCCCGTGTTGTGCGCCGTAACTTCAAGGGTCACAAACTGCACACCAACTTGTTGAAATCCTTGCAAACAATGATTCACGATCTGTGAACCAAGCCCTTTGCCGCGATGGGCTGCGACGATTCCAATATTCTGGATCGAACCCACATCTTTCTGTTCACGGATCCCTTGCACGGTTCCACAATTCTCAACACGACCGGTTTGCGGATCAACATACGTCAACAGCCACGTCGCCTCAGGCACAAACCCTTGTCGTGAACTAATTTCACGCATCAGCCTGACACAACCGTCGGCTTCTCCCAGGCACGGAAACACGTTGCAATCCAGCTCATTTCGAAAACTGCGAAACTTGGCTTCGGCATGCGCAGAGAGCAACTTCGACTGCCAGGGCCGAAACAGAAACCCTTCCGGCGGAATTGGCTCAGCGCACTTCCAGTCACGCAGATCGCACTGCATTCGGAATCGTTTGAAATAACTTATTGCCAAATCGAGAACTCCAAAATGATGGCAGATTCTATTTTCAAAACACGGCTCGTTGACCTTGTTGTGATTTCAGGATCCATCTAGTATTCCGCCGAAAATTGCTGCGCCAAGTGTCCCATGGATGAGATGCTTCAGGCAACAGAACTGTAATCGAGGAAATGATTGTGGAAAAGGCAAAACCCACTGGCGGAAGCACAAATCAGCGAGCAAATCAAAACGCCGCGGAAAAACCGGCTGGAAAACCAGCAGGCCAAAACCGTAATCGGCCTGTCAACGTAGTCACTGCTCCGCAGACATCTGCGGTTCGCGCGGTGGCACCAACACCGGCGGCCCCTGCGCCGGCAGCGGCTCCCAAGCCGGCTCATGTCAAAATCCACAATCCAAATGTTGCACCGGGACAGCAAGGTAGTCCCGCGATTCCGCCTGGCCAACAAAAAGTTGGGCGTGACGATGTCCATCGGATTATCAGTCGCCGACTGGGAAATTGGCGTCCAAACGCTTGGGAAGACGACATCTCATTCAACACGCTTGATAGGCGTCCGTTCCACAATGTTGT
>JAYJMJ010169971.1:0-16758 GCA_036873875.1 Laminaria ephemera
AAATTATACGAAATATCTTACTTAATTGCCAAATTAATTAAGTATGTATAAAAATATCTCAAAAGATAAAAATTATGCTTATAATCACCTATCTTTTAAGAAACATTAAATTATTAGGAATATAATATGAACGTAAAAATAGGGATATTAATTGGATTATTTATTATTACATCACCCGTTGTAGCACTAACGGTTCAACAGCAACATTATCAAGAACAAATCAGTTCATATAACGTTAAAAAAATGAAGAATGCGTTTGAAAACATTGTTAAAAAACATGAAAGTGATTCTGAAGTACTTGATTTAGCAGCTCAAATATTAATTAATCATATACCATTAAATATAAAAAACGAGGAAGATACATTAGCGTGGGCATGCAGCGCATTAGGTGAAAGTAAAAATACTCGTTATGTTGCATTACTTAGTCAAATAATATCTGGAGATGCTTCAAAAAAGATAAAAAAATATGCAAAGAAAGCGTTTAAAAAAACACGAACACTATCTCCTGCTGATAGCTATATTCCTGAAACAGTTAACTTAACTAAATTGCATAACACATACAAAGCACAACAACGATACACTCCTTCTGAGCAACAAATTTTAAACATTGGTAATAATAATTTATTTGAAATCAAATTATTATCAGAGCAAATATATAATGGTCAAACAGTAACAACAAAAACTTCAGACCTCTTAGCTCAGTTCTTATCTGAAAATAACTCTAATGTAACAAACAATAATGCAGATACCTTAGCATGGGTATGTAAAGCATTAGTAAAAGTAGAAGGGGCTCGCTATCTCTCTATACTAAAAGGTGTAATTAACACAACAGAGTCACGCAGAGTAAGAGGCCATTGTAAAAAAGCAATAAAATCATTGAAAAATAAAGAAGAAACCAACAGTTATAAATTCGGTGATATAAATATTAATCAACAAGTAAAATTAATCGCTAAATAACTATTTATAAGCCAATATTCACTTAAACTATTCATAGTTTAAGTGAACTCTAATTAGCTAATTCTATTTCTAAAAAATAATTCAAGTTCATTATTTAAATGGCGAGCTTGTTTACTTGCCGTATCAAAATCAAATATTGGTGACTGTGGTACAGCGGTTAATTCTTGTATTTGAAAATAAGGTTGTGTTTCAGGCACTCTATACCAAGGTATATTTTTAGTTAATGAACTTGGTTTAACTTGAATATTCATCGCCTTAATAGGCGCTTGGCATCGTAATGCAATATTAGCAGCCCCTCGTTGGAATGTAATCTGAGCACCAGGTTTTGTGCGTGTACCCTCAGGAAATACAATTAAATTATTACCTTCATCTAATGATTTTTTACAATCATCAATTAATTCATCAGGTTGTGCGTTACTAATATACCCTGTCCCACTGACCACTCCTTTTATAAATGGGTTGTTAAACAAGTGAGCTTTAACAACACAATCTGTATTTGGAATAATAGAGATTAATACCACCACATCAATTAATGAAGGATGATTTGCAATAATTAAATGTCCTTTACAGTTAGCTAAATGTGACATTTCTTCTAATTTAAATTTAAAGACACCAGTCAACGCCATCAACTTAATAAAATATTTAAATGAATGATGGACGGTTTGACGTGCTGTTCTTTTTTGAGAATCAATATTTCGTATAAATAAACGTTGTAAAGGAAATACAACTAAAGACAAAATAATACCACCGATACCAAATACGGAAAAACAAAATCCAGTGCCAAATACTCTCCACAACTGACCAAGTTTTTTAATCATCTGATGAGTCCAATTATTAAGAAAACAACGACGATGAGAATAATTAAAATTTCATAAGATTGCAATATAATCAGTAAATTAGAGAGTATTATTTTATAGTTTAAAACAAAAAATTATTCATGTAGAGTAGCATTATTGCGTCACATAATTATAAAGGTTCAGATAGATGTTTAATTTAACTAACGATGAAGATACTACTGCTATTCAGGCTCGTTCGTACGCTCAATACATTGCATTTTCTCCATTTATTTTCCAAGCAACAGCGGCTATTAAAGAACTAAACATTTTATCTTGCATTGATAATAGTCGAAAAAAGGGCTTAACCGTCACTGAAATTTCACAACAATGTAGTATTTCTGCATACGGTGTAAAAGTATTACTCGATTTCTGTATTAGTATTGGTATTTTCAAACAAAAAGATGATAAATACCTTGTCACAAAAACAGGTTATTTTTTACAGAATGATGAAATGACCCAAGTTAATTTCGAATTTAATAAACATTTTTGTTACGACGGATTAAGCGAACTCTCGCAAGCTATTGTCACAGGAAAACCTGAAGGGTTAAAAGTATTTGGGGAGTGGGAAACGTTATACCCTGCTTTAACCTCATTACCAGAAAAAACTAAAACAAGTTGGTTCGATTTTGATCACTACTATTCAGATCATGCATTTGATGCAGCGTTAAAAATAGTTTTTAAATCCCCAATTAACAAACTAATTGATATTGGAGGAAACACAGGAAAATGGACATTAAAGTGTCTCAATTATGATGAAAATGTACAATTAGTCATTATGGATTTAAAGCAACAACTTGCAGTGGCTTCAGAAAGTATTACTGAGGCGGGTTTCCAATCTCGTTTTACTCCTTTTCCATGTAACATGCTCGACCCACAACAAAAGATGTATGAAGGTGGTGATACTTATTGGATGAGTCAGTTTTTAGATTGCTTTTCACCAGAAGAGATTAAGACGATTTTAACCAAGACAGTTTCAGTTATGAAGCCAGATCAACGATTGTTTATTATGGAAACCTTCATTGATAGACAGCAATATGAAGCAGCAAGTTTTAGCTTAAATGCCACATCATTATACTTTACGTGTTTTGCCAATGGTAATAGCCGAATGTATTCAGCGCAAGATTTGATAGCGATAATTGAGGATTCAGGACTCATAGTGAGCAGTGAATATAATAATGTTGGATTAGGGCACACGTTATTAGAGTGCCATATTAAATAGGTATCAATCCTTTCCCGTTAAACTAAATATTGTCATATTTAGTTTAACTTCTACTTTTTAAGGTCTGGCCATTTAAAGGCTTCTACTTGGCAAGTTTCTAAATACAACTCTTCAACTTTAGTACGTGCCCAAGGTGTTTTTCTTAAAAACTTCAAACTTGATTTAATACTGGGATCATTAAAAAAACAACGAATTTCAATCAGCTTACTTAACTCTTTAAAACCATGACGATCAACTAATGCGATTAAAATATCTTCTAGTCTTAATCCATGTAAGGGATTATTTTTCTGCTCATTCATTTTATGCTCGATAGCTAATTATTTTCGAGCATTTTACCAAGTTTTAATAAGAGATAGTAGCGCTGGTTTTAATAAGAAATAGTAAAGTTGCTCTTACTAAAATAAAAATCCCGCAGATTTCAGTTATCAATCCAATCATTTAATTTTTATTTTTTTTCTTTTTCTTTTTCGCTGCTTTACGCTTTTTATTTTCAACATATAGCTCGTCAGTTTCTTCCATCATGTTTTTAGCAAAAATAGTGAACTTATCTTGTAGATCTTCAGGGTTACCAAAAGCTTTAGTGAACTGTTTTAATCTAATATTTTTACCAAATTTAGCACGTTCAAATTTTACCGTACGAGACTTAGCAATAATATTTAAATAATCTTTTAGTTCATCTGGATAATACGCATATAAAAATCTAATCAATAAGTGTCCTACTGCATATACATCTTTTTGATTACCAGCATTTTTAAAATCTTCATCGTCACCATCAAAAGTAATTAATTGTTTTAATGGTATAAGAGAATTTTCTTGTACTTGTTTTTTAAGCGGGAATACCCGTTTAAACGAATAATTATTAGTATGTGGTCCAAAAGGCAGTTTACGGTTATGTGATTCAAAACTTGCGGAAACACCTTTAGTAAACCATCGAGGGTATATAACATATGGCGATTTAAACCCTGTCACCGCAAATACTTGGTCACTAACGATATGCGTTAATGATTGCGGGCTAACATGTTTTTCTTTACCTTTTTTATTTTTGCCACGGGCATACATGAAAATAGAACGAGCTTTAGGAGAATATATACTGGTTGAATTCCCTGCCGCATATTTATCACCCGTTATTGTTGTAATATAAGATTTATAATCGCTTTTAGATTTAAAATAAACAGCCGTCATTTTTTCTTCTATAGGCTTATTTCTTAATCCTAATGACACTAGAAAACTAAGATTATTGGTATATGTACTCTCCATCGCTTTAGCCATTTTTTTCTTAACGAATTTTAACTCTTTCGTTGGGTAAATAATGCTCCAATGTTTGGTTTCGTAAATCCCAAAGGTTTTATCTAAATGCTCACTAACTTTCTTATGCGTATTTTTAGTATGCATTGTAGTAGGTAAATCTTTTTCAACAAATTTCCCAACAACCTCATCACTATGATGACGTAAATAGAGCTTATATTGACGAATCGCTAACGCTTTAGCCTCATCAGCATCGACCTCTGCTACTAATTGCTTATTAAGTGCATTGATATCGGCTAATAATGGCAATAGTTCTTGTGCATGTTTGCCATATTTTTCATCAGATAACGTTAATAACTCAAGAAAAATAGTTCGAGATAATGACAACTGATTAACTGCTTTTAACGTTAACGCATAATTATCAACGGCTGTTAAACGGTTTTTATCTGAAGGCTTAAAATTTTCTTTACTCAATTCATAGCTTTTTTGTGCATAAGGCAAAGCTTCAAGATATTTACCCTGAGTAATAAAATTACTATAGTTTTTAAAGGCATCATTAAATTGTTGGTTAGTATTAGCAGCAGATACTTGATTCATGCTTAATAAAATAAAAAGCAACGTAGTTTTGAAAAGTAATAACAACTTCATAGTATATCGAGATCCATTCTCATGATTTATATACGCTTGATACTAATGTTTTAATTGATAATATCAAGTTACATCCTCATTTATTTAACTTAAAATTAACGTTAAAACAACGCTAGTGAAACGTTAACGGCATTAAAGGCAACGTTATATAGTAAAAAAGGCATAAGATTTCTCTTATGCCTTTCGTTATTTTATTGTCTACTGCGTTTATCAGTACTAATTAATTACACCAAATTTAATTGAACTTGGGTATTTAACACTATGATAAATTTTATGTGTCGCCTTCACAAAATCTACTTCCTTAGCATCAAAGATATTTGGTACATAATGCTGTGGATTACGATCGATGAATGGAAACATGCTACTTTGAATTTGAATCTGTAATTTATGCCCACGCTTAATCGTGTGTAACACATCATACAATTCGAACTTCACTTGAGCAGGTTCATTTGGAGTAAATGGTTTTGGCTCACTCATACTCTCTCTAAAGCGCCCACGAATAATTCCCCAACGCACTAACTCATGACGATTTGCTTTTTTTGTATCTACCTTGTCGGTATTGACGTCAATGCTTGGGAATACATCAACCAGCTTAACCACAATGTCCGCACTGCTTTGAGAGGTTGAGAACCAAAGATCTAAATCGATAGCACCTGCTATTGTTTTATCTTCCTCCATTACTGGCGTTTCAAAAACAAGTACATCAGAACGGCGCGCTGCAAAACGTTGGTCTTCAACCATATAAGGTCTGTCCCAACCACGACTAATATTAGCTGAATGAGGAACAGGCTTGTTTGGATCACTTACCCATTGTGTATCACCCAAAGTTTTAGTTGTTTTAGTGGTTGTTAAGCGTTGTTTATCATTAAGATATAACGTTTCTTGTTTAACTTTTTTAGGTGGCCATGTATCAAAGTTTCTAAAACGGTTACTACCCGTTTCAAATATTGTTGCTTTCGCAAGTTTAGGATCATCTTTATCTTTTAAATGATGATTAAAAAATGGCAACAACACGCTTTTTTGAAACCACTTACTGGTATCAAAACCAAAATCTGCCTCGCCTAATTTATCACCTTTCCCGCGATTCCATTGACCGTGATACCAAGGCCCCATAATAATTTTAACATTGTCTTTTTTATTGTTTTTAGACATTTTTTGATACGTTGATAAAGGACCGTATAGATCTTCAGTATCGTACCAACCACCAACAACTAGCGTTGCAGGTTTCACTTTATTTAGATGTGGTAACACATTACGTGCTTTCCAATAATCATCATAATTGGGATGCTGAGTTAACTCATCCCAAAAAGGACGCTCGTTTTTAAAGTATTTTTTATTAACGTTAGACAACGGTCCTAATTTTAAAAAGAAATCATAACCATCAGTCGTTTCTTTTTTCATGCCTTCAGGCCATGCCGCGTGAGGTGCTTTTCGTTCTTTATCAAAAGTATCAAAAAAGATAAATGCCATAGGAACAACAAAAGCACCGTTACGATGAAAATCATCAAAGAACCAATCTGCAATAGGTGCTTGTGGTGAAATAGCTTTTAACGCTTTATGACTGTTAATAGTGGCAACAGATGTGTAATAACCCGGATAAGAAGTACCATGCATACCTACTTTGCCATTATTGTTATCAATGTTTTTAACTAACCAATCAATGGTGTCATAAGTATCAGTAGCGTCATCAACCGCTTTCTTGCCACGCTTATAAGCATCTTGTGGGCGCATATTTACATATTCACCTTGTGACATAAACTTACCGCGAACATCTTGAAAAACAAAAATAAAACCTTCTTTTTCAAAGATAGCATCAGGCCCTAGACGCTTTTTATATTTATCACTTCCGTACGGCCCAACAGAATAAGGAGTACGTTGCATAAGTATTGGATATTTTTTAGAAGTATCTGTCGGTGAATAAACAGCTGTAAATAATGTTTTTCCGTCACGCATTTTAATGTTGTATTCATACTTTACGTAATTTGCACGAATAGAATCAGCGCGTTCATTGGCCTTCTTCTCAGCGGCATAAGTATTTATTGCCCCACTAAGAAAAGTAAAAGCCATAAATATAATGGCTAATCGTTTAAAGTTCATCAAATTATCCTTGGTAAGTTCTTGTATCTAAGTTCTTGTCGAGTTAATTGTTTGGTTATTAGGTAAATAATACCTTATTGATTAAATTCGCCACAGAGATAGTTAAAAAGTACTTGTAACTAAATGCTATGCCGCTATCATCACCCACATATAACTAGCTAAGATATTGAATCATTATGAGTAAAAAACATTATGTCATTTGGAAAGGTCAAACAACTGGCGTTTTTGATTCTTGGCCACAAGTAAAAAGCTTAATTGATGGCCGCAGCGATGCTCAATATATGGGATTTGAATCTAAAGAAGCGGCTGAATTAGCGTTTAAAGATACTTATACTCGAGCTTTAATGAATCGCTCTTTAACTAAGAATGCCAAATCAGGCTCAGTAACAAGAGCAGCAGCTAAATCGTCACCTTCAGCGCAATCTAAGCCTTCACAACCGACGTCATCGCCGCTTAAATCAAATAGTAGAACTGTTGAACATAGTGATATTAATATTTATTGTGATGGTGCTTGTTCTCCTAATCCGGGAAAATCCGGCACAGGTATAGCCGTTTATCACGGTAAAGTACCCACCACACTTTATTACGGTCTGTTTGACGCAAATGGTACAAACAACACAGCAGAATTACTTGGTATGCTAGAAGCATTTAAGCTAGCGGTTCCATTTATTGAACAACAAAAATCAGTGCAAATCTTATCTGATTCTAAATATTCAATTGATTGTATTACTAAATGGGCAGCCGGTTGGAAAAAGAAAGGCTGGAAACGCGGTAAAAATGAAGAAATAAAAAACTTAGAAATCATTCAAAAATGTTTTGCTTTATATAGCGAGATTAAAAATAATATTACAATTGCTCACGTAAAAGGCCACGCAAATATACAAGGTAACGAATTAGCTGATCGAATGGCTGTTTTCGCACGTATGTATAAAGAACCTAAATTAATGGTGTATCCGAATGACTTAGATATTGCCACTATTTTAGCTATGCCCTCTGGCTAATTGATTTGGATAAAAAGTAAAGTATTTATAATGAAGATTGATCATTCATCACCAAAAATAGCCATTATCGGCGGTGGTATTGCCGGCGCAACAGCAGCAACTTACCTAGCAAATTTAGGCTTAAACATAACTTTGATTGAAAAAGGTCCAAGTTTAGTTAACGGTCCTCCTATTTGTCATTTACATGCAGGCGGTAATTTATATCGTGAAATTGATACTCAACAATGTATTACACTGCTACGCCAATCTATTGATACGCTAAAACTCTACCCTGCTTGTGCCGATTATCGCCCAACGGTAATTGCTATACCTAAGCGTGATCCAGGCTGTTTTAACGACTTAAAACCTCGTCTTAATCAATTACAACATCATTATCAGCTGTTAGTAGATCAAGACAGCACGAATAAAGTACTGGGTGAACCAAGTGAATATTTTACAACGTATTCAAAAGAAGACGTTGAACGCTTAGCAACACAAGATATTGTTGAGCAACCTAAAACAAAAGATGATTGGTTAATTCCCGTTGCTAAAACACTTGATTTAGACAAGTTAAAATTTCCGTTAGTCATGGTTCAAGAATACGGACTCAACGTATTTAGACTTGCAGCTAGTGCAACACTAACAACCGCGCAGCAACCTACTTGCCAAGTACTAACAGGTACAACAGTAACTACCATTAAAAAAGTCAATGGTGTATGGCAAGTCACTTTAGATAACAATGGGAAATTAACCGACACTACATTTGATTACATAGTGAATGCAGGCGGGTATAAAAGTGGCGCAATAGATGACTTAGTTGGTTGTTACACTAAGCGTTTAGTAGAATTTAAAGCTGCTTATGTGACGCAATGGAACCATAATTTAGGCCAATTTCCTGAAGTGATTTTCTACGGTGAACGCGGTACGCCGAATGGCATGGCGCAATTAACACCTTATCCTAATGGATACTTTCAAATTCATGGTATGACAAAAGACATCACTTTGTTTGAAGATGGTTTAGTTAACAACAATACACAATCTGCTCAGCCTAACTTACCAAAAGAATTGTCAGATAAAATTGTAAACCAGTGGCCTGATGATGTCGCTATACATCGTACACAACGCTCAATAGATTTTATGGCGCATTTCATTCCATCTTTTGATGAAGCATTAGTGGGTGGCAAACCTTTATTTGGTGCTCAACAAATTCCGGGGAAAGATCCTGATCTACGTGCTAGTGACGTCGATTTTCCAGTGAAGAACTATGCAAGAAGTGAAATTGTAAAAGCATCGTCAGCCATAGACGCCGCAGAATTAATTTATAATAATATTTGTACGGCGTTTGATTTAAAAGTCAAAGCCACTGATGTATCAACTAATATTAATTTAACGTTGAGTGAACAAGACATATCATCTACCGCTCAAAAGTTAGCGATAGCACGTGACTATCCGGTTTCACTTGCAGACAGAGTGGTTGGTTAATTGAGAACTTCACATTCATTAACAATGAATGTGAAGTTAAAACTATTTAGCTGCTTTCCAACATTCAATTTCAAGCTGAATAGACTCTTCGCCGCTTGTTAACCAAATATCGCCATCGCTGATTGAAAACTGTAATTGCATTGTTCTGCTAACTAAACCAGATAACGCTTCCATCATGTCATCATTAACGAAATAAACACTTAAATTATCAAATTTATTGGCAGCGCTTTCGTTTTGTTTCCACCACGCTTTAGCGCTGTTACTACCATAGCTAAATAATATTGATTCTTTAGCACGAACACTGCCTTTTTTAATACGCTTTTCGTCTGGCGTACCAAGATCAATCCATAGTTCTATTTCATCGCTATAATTTTTTTGCCATAAATCAGGTTCATCTTCATCAGACAGTCCTTTGCTAAAAATCAAACGTTCATTGGCGTTAAGTGCCCATGCAACAATACGTAACATCATACGTTGTAAAGTTTCAGATGGATGCTGTGCAACTGTTAAATTTTGATCAAGATAAATGTCTTTATCCATGTTCGCTAAGTTAACTTCAGCTTTAAAAATAGTGGCTTTTTGCGCCATGATAATACACCTAATAATGAAATTGTCGTCATGGTACGTTAATAAACAAAAACGTCCAATTATTTAATGATTTACGCATTTACTTTGTTACACTCATAGCTCTTTATTGATATGACTTAGTGATGATCGCGATGCAAAAAAATAATAAAATTAATGTCGAACTACTCCTTACTGGCAACGAATTAGTATCTGGTGATGTAATTGATAGCAACTCAGCTTTTATTGCTCAAGACCTAGGTAAACTAGGCCTTGAAGTTACGCGCCGAGTTACAGTAAAAGACGACTTAACCCTGCTTGCACAAGAAATTAGCGAGCAAACAAAGCGATGTGACATTCTTATTATTAATGGCGGTTTAGGGCCAACGGTTGATGACATGACATCGCAAGCCTTAGCGATTGCAGCTAACGTGCCCATTGTTGAACATAAAGACGCTATGACCAGTCTTTTAGCGTGGTGCCAACGCCGTAATTACGAGTTAAACGAGTCCAATAGAAAACAAGCGATGTTACCTCAAGGCTGTGACGTTATTGCCAATGAAACAGGCAGCGCCGTTGGTTTCACGTTATCACTCAATAATTGCCAAGTTTATACCACTCCCGGAGTGCCTCGTGAGCTTAAAAATATGCTGCCTAATGAGATCATGCCCCATATCCAGCAACAATTTAATGTCACTGACACCACCGACATTAGCCGCTTTAACCTCTTTGGTCTTGGCGAAGCCACTATTCAAGAATTAGTAAACGAGCATTTACCAGACTGGCCTGACGATATCGAGCTAGGTTATCGCGCGGCAATGCCTCACATTGAAATAAAGCTAACAACCCACGATCAAGCTGGGCATGACAAAAAGCCATTATGGCAAACAAAGCTCGCGAATTTATTAGGCGCACACGTTATTGGCGATGGCAAAATGTCGATGGCGAAATCTCTCATTAATGCGCTCGATGCAAACAACAAAAAAGTAACCTTTGCCGAGTCTTGCACTGGCGGCTTAATATCGTCACTCATCACCAAAGAATCCGGTTCGTCTTCTGTGTTTGAAGCAGGATTTATTACCTACTCTAATGCGATGAAAACAAAAATGATTGATGTGCCAGAGTCATTATTAATTGAACATGGCGCAGTCAGCGAACCAGTAGTTAAAGCTATGTTAACGGGAGCATTAAAACAAAGCGGCGCCGATGTAGGCGTAGCGGTTTCAGGCATTGCTGGACCAAATGGCGGCACTAATGACAAACCAGTTGGACTTGTTTGGATTGCTTGGGGAGATGCACAAGTGCAACATACAGTCGCATTATTACTAACAATACCAAGAACAGCCTTTCAACAATATGTGGCTACAGCAGCAATAGATTTAGTTAAACGTCATGTGCTTGATATTGTTGAGCCGCCTGAGTATTTATCAACTAGAGCCTTTAAAAAATAACTATCACTTAATTGTGCAAAAGAGACAGTTAATATCTCTTTTGCACACCTTTTGGCATTGATTTTACATACGCTGATCACAGCAGGGAAAACCTAATAGGGATCTCAAAATTGGGATTAACTCCCTCAGGTAATGGTTTATATTTCCCGACCCTCTGAACCGCTTTGATTGCTGACTTGTCTAGTAGCAAATAATCACTTGAAGTCACAACTTTAATATCTGTTATTTTCCCATTTGAATGAATAATAAAAGCAACCTTAACAACCCCCTCTTGACGCTTTCGTTTAGCTTTTCTAGGATAAGTTCGAGCCGCTTGTTGGCTGATACGGCGCTGCAATTGTGCAATATAACTCGCACTAGTAGCATTTTGTTTTTTAGACTCAGTAGCCTTACCACCTGTTGCTTGTTGAGTTTCAACTGACGAATCTTCAACACTAGCTTGACTACTTTCTTTCATCCCTAGATTAGTTCGTGCCGAGCTTGTCGATTTAGAGTTTGCTTGCTCAGACGGTGACTTTTTCTGCGTTAAAGTATTTTCAATTTCTTGAGTTTCATTCTTATCGTCAATATTCGGCTGTGCTTTAGCAACAACTAATTTAGAGCTGTCTGTTTTTACTTTTGTTAGTTTCTTGTCAGTCTTTGTATCTATTACTTTATCAGGCTGAGGTCTAGAGACTTCACGTTCCTTGGTTTTTTCAGGTAACTTTTCTGGTGGTGTTGTTATATTGGGTTTAGTGGATGACGTCACTAAACCACCAGCAGTTTGTTGTTGCTGCGCTTTACTGTTAGCTCTTTTTACTTCTAAAGACTCAACAGGCGCAGCCAAAAGCCCAAGATCAAAGGTGACCGTTTCTAAACTGCTTTTGTCAATTATCTGCTCCGACTCTGTCGAAGAAAAGTAGGCAACTATCACTGTGATATGGACACAACATGACAGCATAAAATATTTTTTCATTTACCAGTTCAACTCTACGCCTAACCAAAGTTGTCGACCGGGTTTGTAACTAATGTTACTCGTATCACCATCCCCTTGAGACGCGACCTTAGCATCAAACACATTGAGTACATCAAGGCTAATTTCAAATTCACTATTAACAACATCTAGGCGATAATTAAAGCGCCAATCTACGACAAACTTAGCTTTATAATCAACGGCGTCATAACTTGCTGCGTTACCGACAAAATCACCACAAATAGCATCATTAGTGTTACATGTATAACTTTCACCATTAGTTTCATAGGCGCTATAGCCCGCGGTATAACTAAGCCTTTGATTCCAATTTAAACCTATCGATGTAA
Organism: Laminaria ephemera; assembly: GCA_036873875.1. NCBI lineage: Eukaryota > Phaeophyceae > Laminariales > Laminariaceae > Laminaria > Laminaria ephemera. Next base: position 12,779 of record JAYJMJ010169971.1, read on the forward strand.
AGTCAGTGTTAATGTTGGTAAATATTGTCCATGGAATATTAAAGTCCAATTTTGAATAAAGTTCATCATAGGTAACGATTTCATTATCAACATAAACACGTTCATCTATCGATAATAACTGGTTGGGATCGTATGAGGTAAAATTAGATTTATTATCAAGATAATTAGCGCCTAAATCCATAGCTAAGCTGATACCGTCCCATTCTATGGGTTTGACTAGTCGAGCCGACAAGGTGTAATTAGTGGATTCGCTTTCTCCGCTATTACTAAGATAAAAAGTACGATCTTCAGTTTCTTCCTTAGAAAACTGCTTTTTTCCCTGTCGATTTACCGCTTTTAATGTCCATTGGCTGTTACCAATAACTTGGTGAAAACCGACGTTAAACTCATCGCTGTATGGCGTATCAAGTTTTGTCGTAACATAATGACCACCAATGGTACTTTCTCGTACGAGTTGCCAACCTTGGGCATATTCACCAGTGGAACGTTCATAGCGTTCAGAACTTCCTTTATTTGCACTTAATGCATAACTGAGCAAACTATCAGCATAGTAACGGTTAACACCACCAAAAATGACTGTACTTTTTTCTGGATTTAATGAGTAAGACATTGTTATACGGGGTGAAATATCAAAATTATCGAGAAATTCATCGTGATCGGCTCTCAATCCGAGTGTCAGTTCTAGTTGCTTATATTGAATTTGGTCTTCTGCATAAATTGCGTGGTGGTCATTGCTGGCACTAGCATTTCCTTGTAAATATTTAATTTGTATATTGGCGGCTTGTTCACCGTCAAAACAGGTTACATCAGATGGAAAACACTGGCTTGGTACGAGACTTCCCGTAGAAACATAAATACTCGTATCTTTCGTTCTATTATATTTCGCCTGTGCAAAATCACTTTTCCAGCCAGCATTAAACTTATGCTGCGATGCCCCCCAATCGAAAGCATTAAACTCATAATCTTGCTTGAGTGTGAATGTTTGCTTACTGGTTTTAGTCTGACCATAACCTCCTTCAATAGCCGTAGTATCTGTTGAGCGCCAGTCGATAGAGTCCGTAATTTCCCAGCTATAAGAGTTTTCTGCATAAAATTTAACTGAGTTTTCAGTCTCGTTATAGCCAATATAACTGGTTACTGCACCATCAGTAAAAAAGTGATTCCATGCTAAATTTACCTGATGACCACCACCGTCGATATCATAACGGCCATTTTTGACATTAGGCGTTACATAACCAGAACTATGAGGTGATAAAATACCAGTTAATAGCCACGTATCACCATTGTCCGCTTCATATAATCCTTTAAGTAACAATGTTTCGGATAAGCGCTTTTGATCTTCCCAAGTGTCAGGGACTAATCGAGAGTGATGAAAAGGTATATCTGACTCTGTTCGGTTGTAAGAAAAAAGTAGAGCTGTTGAATCAGAAATCGGCTGATTTACATTTAAACTATATATATTCTTAGTAAATAATGGTTGGTAGTAAATGCGCTCTGCCTCATTTACTTCATTTTCTTTTTCTTCGCTTTCATAGTGAAAATTAGTCCAGTCATCGCGCGTTGTACGATATGACAAACTCCCACTAGCTTCTAAGGTGTCTGGCTCTCTAAGTTTAGCGTCAACCACCCCACCCGTAAATTGGCCATAGCGAGCTGAAATATTACTATCATAAACTTCGACACTATCGATTAAATCAGCGTTCAACCAAAACGATTGAGTACCGCCATCTGGGAGTGAAAATGGTGACAAACCACTGTTGGTCGTTCTAGAGCCATTGTTTGATCCCGGATTAATATTGTCGTTATTAGATAAACCGTCAATTAACCACAAATTGTTGTAAAAGCGTTCTCCGTGAAAAGAAACATTTTCAGGTGCAATTTCACCTTGGGCTTCTGAAAGTGAATTATTACCAGCCGTTTGTACATTGGGATTGTTTTTAAGTAATTCGCTTACTGTTCCATTACCCGTTGCCATTCTTTGAATATCTTCACTATCAATTTTTTGAGTCCCCATTTTTTGAGCAAATGATTCAGAGATAACTTTAACCTCGGCGAGTTTCGTCACCTTATTTTCAGGAGAGTTATTTGCAGAGTCTTGAGCAGAAGAGACAGGAAAAACTGAGATTAATGCCGTAGCAGAAATCAACAATAGAGAAGGTTTTAACATAATAAATTTCCGTGGTAAATCAATATCTAAATGGCTTAATTGGCATCATTAATCACAGCGACTTGAGATCCTGTGATTTCTAATTTGTTTAAAATAGCAATGGTAGTGATCATGCGCTGAACAGGTACATCTTTTTCAACCGTTAATAACACCTGTAATTTGTCATTTTTTTGCTGTAATCGAGACAGTTCATCAATCAGAGAATTTTGGTTAAGGGTAGTACCTTGTCCTACTTGCCATTGATCGTCTTTATGTAATATGACAATTGTGACGTTTTTACTATCAGCAACGGTAAGCCCTGCTTCTTTTTTCGCCTCAGGCAAAGACATTTCCATCGTCAATAAAGGCGCGTTAATCATCAACATCATAAAAGCAATTAATGAAAAAATGACATCAATCATAGGTGTCATTGCATCGCTCATTTTTGTTTCGTCTTTGTCAACAGGTGCCCTTATCATGAACTTTCCTGTGGTAAGTTTTGTATTTCCATTCGAATAGACAATTCGCCTAAAACGGTAGCAGCTGCGGCTAATTCACGGCGAATAAAAGAGTTAAATAGCGAACTAAAAAACAAACAAAATACTGCAATTATCATCCCCACAGCTGTTGTCGAAAGTGCTTGCCATAGACCATCCGCAACAATCGCTGGTTCAACAGGACCTTGACTTAAACCAATATCATGAAACGAACGCATTAAGCCAACAATAGTCCCTAAAAGCCCTAACATTGGCGCTAACGATCCAATCGTGCCCAAAGCGCTTAATTTGGCGCGAAGCTCTGCGCTATGATTTTCGAGCGCTAGCATGACAGCATCATCTCTTAATAATTTACTTTCATGTTCATAGCGAAATAGTTGACTTACTGCTAACGCGTAAAATGGCGATTCATTGCTCAATAACTGCTTAGCATCCTTCAATGATAGATTATTTGTAGGACTAAGCAGTTCAGCTTGATACTGAGCCTTCAATCGAGGCAGAGTTGAAAGTTTTACAGCGCGTTCAATAATGAGTGTTAGTGCCATTAAAGAGCACAGTAATAATGGGGTAGCCGTCGCGATTGACCAATAATCAGATAGCGATGTTAATCCGTTCAATGTAGATATACCTTAATAAAAAATGTTCAATATATAGATGTTTTGCCACTTGAATTAATTTAAGAAGATTTAAAAACCCAACCAAACAATTATACAAATGAGAATGATTAATGTTAACATTGTTTTTATCATGTTTCATTTTTAATTTACTTTAATCCATATTTATTATTACCTTACAATCAAATGAGAGTAATTGCTCTAGTAAAGTTATTTACTTTCATGATGTTAGTGATAAAGGTTTTGAGTTTACAAAACAAAATTAGAAAGGTTCTTTGTTATTCAATTGTAATTTATACAACAGAGCGGTTTAGCAGATCTGTTTGTAATTAAAAGTATTAATTAGTTTGTCAAAAAGAGGATAATATGCGTCATTTTAAAAAAAACTTACAATCACTAAGCGTTGCAAGTTGTTTATGTCTACTAACAGCATGTGGTGGTGGAGGTAGCAACAGCGATACTACAACGCCAAGCACTGAGGTACCTTCAGATACTCCTCCTGTTACTGAAGTAAGTGAAACCGTTACCATCACCGCATTAGATGGATATTTGTCTGGGGCAGATGTTTTTCTATTAGATATTGATGGACAGTGCTCATCAGACAATTTACCACTCGGTATTACTGATGCACAAGGTACTTTATCAGTGACACGTGACGATCTAGTAAGTGGTTATTGCTTGATTACCAATAGTGAAACTCGCGACAGTGATTCACCAGATACC
>JAYJMJ010170502.1:0-16746 GCA_036873875.1 Laminaria ephemera
CTCCTCAAGTGAGGAGCCCGAGAAACAAAATGGTGCACCTCTGTCGTAGCATGTGTTTTTTTGTGACAAGCGCTACGGTAGAGGTAGCACGGTTCGGCTGAAAAGTTTTCTGAACGACGGGGCTCCTTAACCCCAAATCGTCGGAATTTCGTGTGTTTTTTTTTTTTGGCAATAATTTTCGTTGTATATGCCCTAAGCCATGGGATTATTCATCGGGTAGCACTTTTATTATGTTTCCCCAAAAAAATCGTTTTTTGGGAGAGGTTTAGAGCTCCTCAAGTGAGGAGCCTCAGAAAAAAAACGGTGCACGTCATTCGTTAGATATCTGGCCATGAGACTGTGTACCCCGGCTTAGCTTTCAACCGTTTTTATCTTCGGCCTTTTGGGTGAGGCGTAGAACCCCCACTATTAGTAGACAGGTTACCACGTCTGACGGAAGACGCCAGAGATGTAGCGTGTGATCGCGGTTGAGCAGAGCTTTCCTTCAACATCCGCAAAGGTGTACGGGCACTTTCCAACGCAATTTCGCAAGGGTAGGGTTTCACGAAATGTTCTTGAGTATATTTTTTTTCAAGACATTCGCTTAATTTTTCTATCCGAGACAGTTTCTTAGGTTTTAATTTCCAGCACAGGTTTTTCAAGGTTCACGGAAGACATAAGAGATGCAGCGTGTTCTAACGGGCGGGCAGAGCTTTCCTTGTCCACCTGCGTACGGGCACTTTCCAAGAAATTTCTTAAAAATATAATTTTTGAAGACAAGTTCTTAAGTTAATTTTACAACAACCCAATTTCTAAAAATTCGCGTAGGACTTAAGAGATGCAAAGCGTATGATAGCGGGCGAGTTGAGGTTTCCTTCGACATCTGCGTAACACTTAAATATCGTTCTTGTATGACTCATGCTACGATAGAGGTGCACCATTTTGTTTCTCGGGCTCCTCACTTGAGGAGCTCTAAACCTCTACAAAAAAAAAACTGATTTCGAGAAGAATGAAAGTGCAACCCGATGAACACACCTATGGGCCTAGGTTTACAAAAAAAATCATACTGGTACGGCAAAACAAGAATGACATTCCGACGATTTTGGGTTAAGGAACTCCGTCTTTCAGAAGCAAAAAAGCCGAAAAGTGCTACCTATATCGTAGAACGCATCGTATACGACACCGGTGTGAGACAGGACACTCGCGTAGAGGACATGTGCGACGACAGAGGCGCACCAGTTTTTTTTCTGAGGCTCTTCCTCACTTGAGGAGCTCTGAAGCTCACCCGCACACTGATATTGAGAAAACTGAAAGTGCAAAACCCGATGAACAACCCCAAGGCTTAGGACGCGTGCTACGATAGAGGTGGCACTTTTTGTCTAAGACGTTTTTGTTTCTGAATGACGGGGCTCCTTAACCCCAAATCGTCGGGATGCCGTTCTTGTTTGGAGTCTGATTTTTTTGTATACCTATGCCATGGGTTTGTTCATCTGGTTCCGCTTTTTAGTTCACCGCAAATTAGTGTGTGGGTGAAGCACAGAACTCCTCAAGTGATGAGCCTCAGAAAAAGGCTGGTGCACCTCTATCGTAGAACGTGTCTTCCGGCAACCTCAAAGTAATTTTAGTGTAATATTTCCGTACACTAGATATTATTTCTTATCTCAGGCTGTACTTTCACCCGGTAGTCTACCCTTCCTTTGGGCTTGCCACGACTACCTTACGTGGCACCCTTTACGAACCATCTATTAGATTGTACGTATACGCCTTGTACGCGTAAAGTCTCCAACGCCCTTCTTTCTGATTCGTTCTATCCCATATGCCTCCTCGGGCAGCGACCGTTGTCGCTCCCCGGATATGCAACGAGTGCAGGGCAAACGCCTCTGGATTACGACCTGACTTCGCTACTAATCCCACTATAGCTCGAAGACCACGACCGTACCCCACCACTAATATTACAGGCTTGCCACAACAGTACTAGTAGAGGGGGTGATGGTCGGGAAGACCAAGGAAGCATGACACCCAAACCCAACATGCGGGCAACGGCACCACCGTCGGCCATGACGGAGTACTTCGATCCGCGAACCTCGTTCTGTGTCCGCAATCGTTCGCTTAAACCTTGTATCTGGTCCTCATTTTGACCTTCTAAACGCAAATCTATGTTGATGGGCCGTTGGCATGGCAACTATTTCAACTGTGTGCCGTTAGCCTTAATCGCGATCTCACGCCTAATCATGCCTTGCACGGGGTGCGCCACCCCTGAGTCGCCGGCGACCCTCTAGCCCGACGGTGCCACAGGACAAAATATCTCAGACATAATCTCAGCCCCAACATCTTCCCCTCCAGACCCCATGCGCGGATGAACTTTCACCGCCGCTAAACGTATAACGAGGAAGACAGGTAAGCAAACGTGTCGGGGAGTTCCCACCGTGACCTGGAACCGTACACCCCCCCCCCCCCCGAAACATCAACGGAAACACCCCTACGCCCATAAACGGACACACACCTACACATCCACACACATGTCGGGGGCACACTGAACCATGGGGGCCGTTATCGGTCGCTCCACTACCACATTTCGATGAATATTCTCTAAAGCTCGATAGGCGAAAGCGACGGGAGGTTCCCGCCGTCATCTGGGATTGTAGACACACACAACCACAAATCCACACACCCCCACCCCCACAATCCGACACATATCCACATACCCACACACATGTTGAGCGTACACTCGACCAAGGGGGCCGTGACCGATAGCTCCACTCCTACAATCCGATGGATGCATTGTACGGCAGCGAATTTCCGGGGTTTGTACATATATACGTTCCGCCAGGTCAACTGGCGCCCGACCTTAAAATACAATTCAATCATTGCCCAGGCTGTCTGAATCGCTAGACTTCAAACACGCCCGGTAACCCATTGACTTTCAAATCGTGCTACAAGATGGGCGACTTGGCTCGAACCCGCGCCTAGTCGACCTCGCTACGGAAAATGTCGGGGCTTCCCCATCTGCCTCGCAAGCTTCTCTGAAGGCTCTGGCTCGAGTGCCGAGATGATCTGCAGTCTTCCTGAACCGGCCGCTGCGCACTGTCCCGCGTTGCAGTCACAAGGCCTCCTGTTCCCCCATCGCATTAATCAGGTGGGCCCGCTCCTCTGCTCGCGGCGAAACCTCTGTCGTCGCCACGCGGGGTTGCCGTATTCCTCCCCCCTTCGACCGCCGCATTGCTCCTGCGACCGTTCTTCGTCTCGGCGGCCCGCCCGACAGGTGCCCTCCCGCCATTTCTAGTTGCCGATGGAATCTCGTCTCACGAAGGCTTTCGTGCCCGGGTGAAACAAACGGGCGGAGGAGGGAGTGTGCTCAATTCATACATCATAGACGTAGTCTTAGGAGCGTAGAGCCTTGCATCCTTACGATACCGAGACGGAGTACGTCGGGGTGAGACCGACAAGGCAGACATCGCCTGCCCCAAGCGTGAAGCGACGTGAGATATTCGGCGAGTCGCATGAAAGGTGAGCTGCATCCTGCTAAGAACCACTTGTGAGGCGAACTTTCGAACTTTTGTTCGTATTTTCTTGCAAATGGGTGACTGCTTCAAATGTTTTCATTTTGTTTTCTCGTGTTGCCACGTCCAGAGACAGCAATGGGGATACTATGAAACTGTCTTGTGGGTGCCTTCCCATATGCACACATCGTGATATAATCCAATTTGCGCAGAGATAAGGTTCTCTACGCCGCAAAATATTATACATCTCGAACCCCATATTGATTAACGCCAAATCATAAAAACGAGAACAAATTCAGAGGGTCTCCTGGTGGTCTAGGTCAGCCATTGGGAGGCCTGGTTTACAGCGTCGTTGCAAACAGACGCCAACCCCGGGAAGGTGGTGGGAATGACAACCGCGTTCCAATAATATGAGAGAGGGGGAGTAAGTAGGATAGCCACTCATTCCCCTGTGCCCCACCATCGTCGATGGTGACGTGTTAACTACACGAGAAACCTATGTACAACCAAAATAGAAGAATCTCTACAACGAGGTAAGACGGTTTGAAGCGACGTAGAAGGGTAATGCCTCCATTCGTCCAACAAATGAAGGTGGTGGCTACCTCTGCATTGGTTGATCCCCTGTCCGAAAAGTGCCAATAAGACATGACGAACGAGCGCACAACACTCGTTGTCGGTTAGTGTGTCCCGGAGCAGCAAAAGTAGGAATTACTCCCCCGCACAACACTGATCTAGGAAACAGTAGAAGTAGTACCGTAGTTGCATCATCAGGTTTCACGTAAAAATCACTTGGCTTAGTTATCCCGTATCGATACATTTCATTTGTTTTATTGTGTTCATCGCTTTCATTCAGTTTATTGTTTTGCGTACCGTCCTTTTATCGGACAGAGTCGCAGTCCCGTGCCCAGACAAGACGGCTGTCTCTTTTCAGTGGTGTGCAGAAGGGGGCACCGAGGATACTCGTGTAGTTGGATATGTAAGATGTGACGATATTTGAATAATCAAACAGCTCAAACATTATGAGCACAATGGAGCCGTCCTCAGCGCGGAACTTCCGCTAAACATGAACGGTAACGCATCTCTGCGTCGATGTAGGACACCGCAAAGACGCAATATCAGTTGGTAACGAGGATCCAACAACATCAGCAGCGGCGGTGCTAATGAAATTCGTTGCTTAGAAGGAAATGAACAGTGGTTGTGCGCTAAGTTTTCTCCGGTGTATTTACCATACTAGGGACAACCAACGCTCTTTTCAGCAGGAGCAAACATCAAGATAGAAGGGAAGAAACCTCCACCCTCGAGCACCCGCGACTCCGAAGCGGATTTTATCATCGTTGGTGTTACATTCGTAAACATTTTTATGTGTGGTCACTACCAATTTGAAGCGTATAAATATTTCGGAGAACTGTGCATGTCGTCCATGTTACTGGAATGGCCGTGTGCGTACATACCGTTTCTGAGCGATGTACATTTTTCAATAGTAGCGTAGAGTTCCGTATTTAGGTATGTTCAATCAACTGCACATATATGAACTACGTCGGGCTAGCCAGAGCCTCCTGGAAAAATTTGTTGAACATTTGTTTAGCACACTTATGTATTTTCACTACCTCTAAGTGAGAAGAAGCGTGTTCTATTCCCCCCTGTACGAAAAATAAACTGTTAAGGGACCTTCACCTACGTCAACGCAACTCAATTCCACAGTCGCTCGTCCTGACTACCTGCTGGGGGTCGTCGTTTATGTATCTCGATTGTTACCCATGGTTTGCATGCTGACAGATATACTGCTACGTAAGTCAACAGCCATGTATGTTTTCGAGATACCGCAACTGTTCGTCATATTTGTTCCACGAACGACAGAGTTTAACACATCCATCAACAACGCCTTTCCTGTGTCCTACTTGCCTCTTGACCTTGGCCAGGAACTTTTAACCGCCAGTACGAGGCAACTATGGGGCGCCGCTCGCACAACTCGTGCAATCGACAAGCAATATTCAACGTAGAGAATAGCAACTCGGCAGAATTATGCGTTGTTCATGCTGAGGATGGCATGGGACACATTAACCGCAAGCGCGGCCGTTATCACTCATCCATGCGGTGACCAAATTTGTACTTTGAAAGCAGCAAGACGCCAGCATATTGCAACCGCTATTCTAAGGACGGCATGATGAATGTCTCCAGCAGGATTTTAACTCATGCCTCGTGCACGAAGCGACCAACCTTCAACGTAGAGAACATTAAAGCGGCAGTTTACCGCCGAGAGCACGCTAGTATCGTCATGGTAAGTGTCCGGACCCGGCATTGCTCACGCGACTCGCGCACTAAGCACCAGACATTCAATGTCGTCGACGGCAAGACGCAGTACACTGAAATCAACATGTTGAGAAAGGCATGGTAGACGCCCGCAGTAGAAGTTGATCACACGACTCGTGTACGGCTACACTGGAGTTTGATGTCGTCGGGGACAAGACCTTAGCGTACGGCTAACTACAAGCTGCGGACGACGTGATGGATGTCATCAGCAGGTGTTGCTCCCACGGCTTTTGCTTCTAACCCTAACCCTAGGGTGCAATAACCTACAGTTCAGCGTATAGGTGTGCCCACTATAAGAGCGATGTGATGGCCGGTCCGGTAATTGAGTCCAGACGACACTGTGAAGGAGTGGGTTGTCGATTGTTCTCTGGGCGGGGAGTCGAAGTATTGCAGCCGACCACTGCCCTTATCACGCCTGCCTCAGACATGCGCTGGTGCACACCGTTGGAGCTGATCGAAGTGAAGTCTGTACGTCTAGCTCCTCCTACAAGGCCGTACGGAGTCCCTTGATTATTTTTGAGATGTCTCGACCTGATTCAGATTGTTGTTCTTTTCCAGTTCTGTCGTCTGTGGTGACTTTCTTGGTTGCCTTGATGATAATCGCGTGAGGTTTTTCTTAAATGTTTACCTCGTGGCTAGGTTTTTCTGAAAAAAACTCGTATCCTTGATATTTTCGTAGTTGTTTGAATAAACGGCAAAAAAAGGGATGAATTAAGTAGACTTCGGCTGGGCCAAGACGCGTGCCATGGTGAAACGCACATCCGATTGATGGGGCCTCTCTATGTAGGGTGCGCGGGCTACCGTATAACACGTTTATGATATAGTTGGTTGGCCTGATCCGATAACTGACTATTTCGGAGACGTCGTTGGAGATGATCCATAACGCCTTGTACAGCAAGCGTATTGCAGTTTAGCAGTTTATAATCAAGGGACCAAAGAAACTGTCCTGGTCGACAGCCACGCCGCAGTTAAAGGACGAGGCCCGAGGGGACGGCCTGTGACACATTTAAGACGGTGGTCAGTAGTGGGTGGTTAAGGTTATCAACGAGCGATGACAGCGAAATAATTTGGGCTGAGGAATAACGGATTACGTTGATACAGTTTTGATCCAAAACGACGAGTAATATTATACCTGGTACATATTATTTTGTAAATGTGTCTGGCAAGACTGCAGTTGTAGCGTTCGTTGTCTTAATCATATCGTAAGACACTACAATGGCAAACTTTATGACAGTGAGGAGGACCGTTTTATTTTTGCGGAACGTGTATCGAGCACCGCTCGGTCTACGTCGATGTCTTACTCAACCCAAACAATACTGCTAGCAATCGAGCAGCCGGAGGTTTGCCGGCATGCGAGATGAAGTGCGGTCGCGGCGTCGCTGACGCAATGCGAAAAGTGTATAGTGTAGACTATGAATCTACAGTCAATACGCCACGATAGTCGTTGAATACCAGAGAGCCGTTTGCGTGGCCATCGAAGTACCCAATATCAACATACCTCAATTTGTGGACCACGCCAAGCCACTGAAGCAAAGTATTCTTGGAGCTTATCTCACTCACCGTGTACAGGTATTTTAAACAGACCTTGTTCATGTTTTTGCATTGAACAAGGTAAAGCCTACCTTAACGATACTTCAATTACCCCCTATATTGCAAACGCCAAAACAGCATTGCAACGGTTCCAACTGCGACCTTTGCAACACCTTCCCACAAAACGTTTCTAAAATGAACGTTAACACACACATCAAAAGCTTGTGCCGACACCAGCTACGAAGGCCTCCACAAATCAACCATTTGAAACTAACGCATTTTTATTTTTGTTTATAAACGATTTTGCAGTAGACCTATGAACAATTACAAAATTACAGCCTTCACATGCAAGGAGGGGTTTCAACAATATAGCAGGATCAACTGCCAAGCAATTCATCTCTTCTCTCGCACCAGCACATAGCCCGAGCCTGTCTTTAACGCGGACATGTCAGGGGCAGTGGGCAGGTTACTTGTCGTCGAGTTCCTACTTTGATGATTTCAGACAAGCCGCCGTATTTCAGATTGCTTTCAAATCAACCACAGGACCCGACACATAATCGGTGTCACGTAGGGCGCATGCAATGGCGAACAATCATCGTAAACCCCACCGTGGCACCCGTACCCAGGCGTAGGGTCAACAATGCTTAGTACGTTAATCTAACATGCCCTCCTCCGTAGGTTGTTTGCAGTACACTGCCCTCTTGATGTTCTCCACATTGAAGATCGGTTGTGGTAAACAGGAGTCACGTGAGCCACGTTTGTGGCACACTATGGAATTTCTTTCTGCCCGCGTCCCTGAAACGTGAAACCGCTGTCACATCCATTATGTTCACACACCCGATTGCTTGGAATGGGGCACAAAATTCCTTCCTAAACACCCCTGCCAATCCCTTTGTTTTCCACACCCGGACAGTAGTATGCCACCCTGGCAGATATACAACCTTAACACAAAAGATTGTCACCGGGAGGTGTGTTACAATCCGCCATATACCGTACCACTCCACCCGCGTTATTGGGAATAAAACCTTATTTGTTTGTTGGAAATGTAAGCTTTGAAGGCCCGAAATATGCGGTGGTTGAACACGGTTGGAACCATACACCGAATTGCCAAGTTTCCTTATGTGCCCCAAAATGCCCGTCGAATGTTTTCGTAGTGTCGACTGATTTCCTACGGAGCGGACCGATACTTTTTCGTCGGCTGTGGTGTCTCTTATGTTTCCTCGTGAGGTCAAGCTACTGCTTTGGAAACAAGGCCTATTCGTGCAGGTACCGGACCCTACGGCGCGAGGAAATGGAATTCTTGTACTGTCCGTCTAAAACGTATGTGGGTGCAGAAATGCTCTATGTATACTCTTGCACCGGTACGCGGCTCGTCCTGCCTATACGCAACGCCTTGAAATCTAGATGGGGCAAATAGCCAAAAAAAGTACGCGGGGCTTCTTCGTGCAGCCGATGCTGTAGTTGTTATGTCGTTTGAGTTAATACGTTTGTCATATACAGTTCGTTATCGTTCTTAACCCCCCCCCCTCTTCCTCCTTCAAGTCGTACACTTGGTAGTTCCATACATCCACGGCAGGAAGCTGGAGGCCGGGGATGACGGGTTGTTGGCCTAAAACACACAACGATAGTGCGGGATCTCCGGGGATGAATCAAGGAACAGATAGAAGGTTAAACTGTGCTTTTCTCTTCAATGGATGCTTGGCATATGCAACACTTTCGTGACCGCAGTTTTCTTACGAGTCAATTTTCAAGGTTGGATTTTTTTCTTGGTACAAAATCCTTGGTCGATTTTTTGTCACGATTCCGGAATCATCGTGACGTCACATTTCAAAAAAAAAATGACCAGTAAGAAAAATGCGGCAACGGCGAGTAAGTAGAGCTTGTTGTCTCGGAAGGCGAGATTAGCGCTTGCTGCTGGGTGTAAGAAAGGGCCGAGGTTATGGTGTGCGACCGAGAAGTATATAGCGATGGAATATTTCGTCCCGCCAGGAGCGAGAAGAGGAAGCAAAACGACACCCCGGTACGTACCTGGTCACAGAATGGGACAGACTGACATACAAAGAGTAACGTTGACACTAGCAAGTCATATTTAGCGGGCGGGCAGTGGCCGTGATTCTGTGCGGCATAAAACAACCGTGTTGGCCTTCTTGGAAAGGTAATTCAATCGCAGTAGGATCGGTTAGGTTCCGCCATTATCTAAAGCGAATGAACAAGAAAGTGTACTCCATATAAAAACCGATAAAGCGTGGCCAGACGATTCCTTCATCCGGCAGCTCTGCAATTATATGCATTAAGTTTTACCCGGTGATCGCCGTGTAGCCGACCGTGGCCCGGGTCACACCCTCGCCGTGTAGCCGACCGTGGCCCGGGTCACAATGTTGCACGTGTCAGACAGATCAGATACCCGTTGATTTCATTCGTCATTCATCGCAGATGTAGCCCTGGTTAAGGTGATATGCATGGTATACAGAGGATCGTAGTGTATGGGAGCCGTGGGATCAAATTGATTAACAACTAAGAGTCTGCATTCGATCCGTACTGCATATATCTTATACAATATACAACTTGGGCAGATATAGGTTTGAGATGGGATCGTGATTTTTCTGACGTGTACATGACAATCTCCAAGCGGCATCTTGTCGGACGATTAGAAAATATTCGTTGGTTTAGAGTTCGTGGGATGGGGAGGACGTACGAATCGTGCAACGATAGAGATAGCACGTTTTGTCTGGTTTTGTTTCTGGATGACAGGGCTCCTTAATCCAAAATCGTCGGAATGTCATTCTTTCCACGCAACATTCGATTCATTGTTTACCTAGGCGACGGGTTTGTTCATCGGGTTGCACTTTTAGATTACTCAAAATCAGCGTTTGGGTCGAGTATATAGAGCTATTCAAGTGAGGAACGCTAAGAAAATAAATGGTGCACCTCTTTCGTTGGATACGTCGTACAACAAAGATTAACAGAATTACAGGAAAGCCCTCTCCTGTGCGATTGGTGACCACCGACGGTTGCAGACGTTTTCTTGACGGTGCCTATTCGCAACGGAGTGATGTGTCCAAGACCTTTAAACAGGCGGTAGTCGGGGTTCGCGGCATTTATGTCATTCAACAGGTGTCCCATAGAGGCGTCCGACAACCTCGAAAATTGAGAAACCGTAGCTGTTCCCTATGTCGATATCGTTTTTGTGTGTGTTGGAGTTTGCACACGTCTCCCCAGCGTGGTGTTTCACTGCATTTGTGACGATGTGACAAGGGGGGGGGTAAGATATCCAGCCAAAGGTAGCAGGTATTTCGATAAGGCTTGCGCACCTAGACTGGGGGCAATCGACGTTCGCAATTCTGTAACGCGGTCCGCCGGCATAAATGCGACCGCCATCCTCTGTGGATAGGGACCCACAAGCAACAGTAATTGCTACTAACCCTGTTGAGAGTCCTCGTTGGAAAAGCTACGCACCTCTTCCCAACACGGACTACAGTACGAGTATACGTGAATGTTAAACTCTATGATCAACGCTAAACATTAAAGTGCAACTCGAAGAACAATCCCCTGTTCGAAGTTCATACGGGTATGAATGAGACGCAAACAGTTTTCCAACAACCTTGCGTGGTTTATATGTTGATGAGCCCGGCTGTCAGACACGATTTTTCACACTATGACAACCCCCTCGTACCACTCTCCACGACGTTTCATTTTAATCGTTTGGCACGGGGACTAAACGAACGATGGATGGAGACCGTGGTTAGTGGCGGTGACGCGATTATGATTATATGTATGGCCGAAGAATCGGCTCGGAGTTCTTTCTCCGGGAAAGTGGGGGAAATAACGGCTCGGAATTGGTAGTATGAGGACACGATGATCACGTTCACCAACGGCCTAAGACTTTGGACTACACGGATTGACGCAAACATGTTGATTGTGCGATGGTCATCTTTAGACAGAGGTCGACTAGGACCAAACACACAGAGAGGGCCTCGACCTGCCGAACAGTTCCACTGGCTGAAGTTCAAATCTGATGGAGGCTCCATTGATCGACTAGTCGCAAAGGCTTTTCAAACCCTCTTCGTCCATCCACCTTGGTCAAATGACATGTGTGATTCCTCAGTTGTTACGCAAAATGCCTTGTCCGTGGAGTTGGGGCAGCGGCATCTCTTCGGCCCTATCGCCACGAAACATCTTAGCCTATCCTTAGACTACTTGGACAAGTCTTTATAAAAATTTGGCTAGAAAAAAAATACACGTTCCTCAATAGCGACAGAAGCAAACCCCTCTGAAAACCGAGGACCAAGGAAAAGGGGACATCAAAACTTAAATCCTCTCTGCGAAGTCTCACGTGGACGAAGGTCGGGTGAATGCTATCAAATGCTCCCATCCGTGACCGAAGTACAACTACAATCTTATATGGTACACCTCGATACACCGGTTTTAAAACAAGCACTCAGCCTTTACGTGGAACGAAGAGCGCTGTACGGAACCGTATGAAGTTGTACGACCTTTTCCCACAGTGTGGACAAGATCATTTCTGAGCCGGCCGTGAAAAATGCAGTGTGTAGGTTGCATTCCATCGAGTCCCCATCTAGACATCCTTCGGCAACCGACTACTTTACAACGTGCTTTAAAGTCAATTAATGAACCTGTCAAAATATCACTCTTGTGGAGGGAGCACGTCGAGGGTGAACCGTCTGTTATTAGGCCCCACCGCGTCAACGCGGTGCAGGAGTTGTGTGAGCAACGCATGCTGCGGACATCTACCATGCCGTCCGTGGCATGCTGCCTGCAATAAACCGAGGTCTTGCTTCCGACGACATTGAAACTCGGTATCTTTGTGCAGGAGTCGTGGAAACACCGTTTGCTGCAGACGTCTGCCATGCCGTTCTCCGAATGCTGTTTGCAGTATACCCCGATCTTCCTGCCGACGATATTGAAGCTCGGCCACCTCATGCACGAGTTATGCAAACAACGCCTCCTGCGGACATCCACCATGTCGACCTCGGCATGCTGCTTGCAGTACACTCCCGTCGTCTTGCCGACAACATTAAAGGTCGCGGTCTTCGTGCACGAGTCGTGCGAACAACGCTTGCTGCGGACATCCACCATGCCGTCCTCGGCATGCTGCCTACAGTACACTGCCGTCTTCGTGTCGACGACATTGAAGCTCGGGCGCGTCGTGCAGGAGTTGTGTAAACAAAGCTTGCGACAAACATTCACCCTGCCGTTGCAGGCATGTTGTTTGCAGTACAGCGGCTTCTTGGTGCCTACGAAATTAAAGTTCGGGTACATGATGCAGGAGTCGTGTGAACAACGCCTATTTCGTACGCCCACCATGCCATCCTCTGCATGTTCTTTGCAGTACACTCCTGTTTTGCTGCCGAGGACATCGAGGATTGGGTTCGTCATGCACGAGTCAGGTGAACAAGGCCTACTAGGGGAAATCATCACGATGCTCTTGGCATGCAGTTTACAGTGCATCGCCGTCTTGCCGACACCCACGTTCAAGGTCGATCGACGGGTACACGAACCGTGTGAACAACGCCTGTTGCAGACATCCACCATGCCTTTGGCAGCATGTTGCTTGCAGTACACGGCATTCTTGCTGTTCTTCACGTTGAATGTTGGTTTCCTCGTACAGGCGGTTTGCAAGCAACGCCCCATAATAGCCTCCCCGTTTGCGTGGTGAAAGGCAGCAGCAACAAAGATGTCGCCGGCCGAGATAACACACCTGCCTTTCGTAGAATCAACGCAGCGTAAGGTCGCATTCATGTGTGTCGAAAAAGTGAAGCTTTACTGGGTGGATATATAAAGAGGTTCGCCTATAAACAGTACCAAACATAGAGCTGCGCATTGGCATAGTACTTTCCCTTGCTAAATCGGCACAGTTAGTGGCTGTATACTGGTTGAGGCTGCTAGTGTATGTCCCCATAATATATTTTTGATAGTACGTACGTCCGAGAAACCCGCTCTACTATTCGTTGCAAAACCATTAAGGTTGGTTCCGATACAACCGAATAAATCAAAAGGAACGAGTGTGTAGGAACGCCTAAAATGGTTCACTCAGGCGGTGCTTCCAGCGGGATGCCTCCACAGACCTGTCGGAGGGAAAGGTGCGACTGGCTTTACTGCGCTCTTCAGCGCCGCTTACTTCCTGCTCAGTATAGTGGTACAGTTCAGTCTACTCACTTGAGCCGCCTGTGTGTAGCCGTCTACCAATCAACACAATTTCCGAAACCCTTGATCCCGGCATATTTTCGGCATTAAAAAGGGTTTGGCAATGCTGAGCGTCCACTAAAAAATCGTAACTGTATAACGTGGCCAAGAAAAATAAGTTCTGAAGCTTTGAGGTCATGCAATCTTATTCAAGTTATTACAGAATGGCCAAAGGACCTAGTGCAAGCATGACATATATGTGCCTGCCTTCTACTTCATCTACGAGAAACCTTTAGGATACTATCGAATAAGCCAATAAGTATATTACCAGAAGGCTAGTGTAGACACATCGACATCCCAGCATTAAGCACACCATGTGCCGTTGTCTGAGCGATGGTCATGCCACATATACCGTTTGGTATCACTTGGGAAGAGGAAAGGTTGTGTGACGCCATGCGATATTTGTACAGAACATCGTAAGGATATGTTCACATGTGTTGTGCGTGGCCATACCAATGCATACAGTTTATCCCGTTTGATTATCGTATAGGCTACCGTCTAGGATTAATAGGCATAGCTACATCTCATCAATGACATTTCTGATACGCTAGCATAAATGTATAGCATGTAAGGCGCGGTGTTGGGTCTCTCCCGTGGAAACGGCACTCCGCGAGAGTCATGTTCGGGTGTCGTATGCCATTGTGATGTCAGGGTAAAACGAAGAAACAACCAACTACTAGTTCCCACACACCAGATATAATATTAAGTAGATATTTGATAAGAGCACACCAATCAAACAACTAATCAAACTACGCTTGTGTCCACGCGCCAACCACCATGAAATTTAGACCTATGTCAGTGAGTATGCTCATGGTAGTTTACAAACGTAATCTGGTACCGTAGTTATTATTCTAAAATATAACTTCTACCTGTGTACAATTATAAACAAAGTTGAAATGTCAACCGATTAAACCTATTAACACCACGATCCTGTGTATCCATTGAGATTTGACTGAAAGTACCCGCCAACCACTGTTTGTTTCTGCATAAGGAAAGACGGCTATGCGTCGGTCGTTTGTACAAAGTCGCACCAGTAACGGCAAGAGGATTGGGCCGCGGGAAAATGGGTAACATACACCAGTCTCTAGGTTATATGTACGCGTTTTCTACGCCGGATACACAAAACACATTAGTGTAAATCGTCAACGAATGCACTCTTCGACGGTTGCGGTTGTTGTTGCTACTTATTACTGTTAGTGTTGCTGTTGTTGTTGTCGTGTTCGGTGTGATCTATGTTGGTCTTGACGTTGGAAAAATCCGTTCCCTCTTAGGTTGCAGTGCGCGTTCGTGTCGCTGCCAATTTCAAAACAATATTGACCCGTTATCCGGCGGGATATAATCGACCTGGTCGAAGGCGCAAACTCGACAAACACCGGATTAAACGCACGTCCCAGAAAATTGTTTGACCATGCAGCGTTGTTTCCGCACGTGGAAAAGACGGAGAGGGCGTTATTGCCGTGGGCGGCGGCCTAAGGCTACAGGGAGAGAGCAGGAAATGGGATCGAGCCGGGTTCTGTTGGATCTCGATGTAAAATACACTTACGTGGAACAGGCCTTACAAGGAAACTCGTTCGAGGAAACAATCTGCAACAATGTGGCCGTACCGGCAAAATGTTAGCCTTTGCCCCCGTCGCCGACCAAAGCGCGGGAGGCGTCGAAAATGCATAACGAGGCTCGTCGGCATCAATTTCAGCGGCGTACAGTGCTACTAAAAGACAAAACCAAGGGACCGACGCCATAAAAAACTTACACAAGCACGGGGTCAACCAGAACAAAAAACACAAAAAACCTAGACAGACCCTAGGTCACTATAAGTACTTTACAGAGTTGTCTCCATATACATTTGCTCAGTATAGACTGGACTGTAACGTTACCACTTGTACGGTCGTCTCAGAATCGACCAACTATCCAACAGAATAGGTGTAAACTAAAAGACATAAAAAAACATGAAATGCCGAGGAGCTCTGAATGCGACGTATACTAGCAAATACTCATCGTCTGCGGGGGCGAAACTTGTAGAGGGAGTGGTGGTCAAGGACAGACGAAAATCAATAACATCGTTAATGAAAGCTTCCCAATGGTGCCGTAGTTTTGGATTTCACAAACACGATATCTTGTTATGAACATTTTATGGACATTTTTCATAAAGTGCAACTCTCACACAGTCTTGATCTCCACAGGGCTTAGTTCTAAGGTGACAACCCATACAGCAGCCCCTGACTGCGTTTTTCTCATTGCAAATAGTGTGCAGTTCAGCTGAAGGACGGGTCGTTACTTGTCTAGTTTTGGCCCTTTTAACCTCTTCACCAATAATGCCAACCAGCCATAAATCCGGTCGCGGCTCGGCAACAGCCTTAACCACTGCAAGTTAGCCGGCACAGTGCTTCCCACGGCTAAAACATCAGCAGTGACCATCGTTCACACCAGGGCATAGTCTAGCAGTTCCAAGCTGTGCACTTTCGCGGTGCGGCACCTTTTGCGGCGGAATCCCTTTCTAGCGCAACAGGGACAAGAGTGTCCCGCAGCGTTGCGCGTGTCAGATCCACTGGAGGACGAAAGCAAAGTTAATGCAACTCACATTATCCATTGTGCGACGGTGACATACAGACTGTAGCCGTTAAAACAAAAAATGAAGTGGTTTACGGGCGTTTACTCACGATCGTATCGCAATCATTTGCCTCCGGCTGTCCTACACGACTGGCGGCTTCTGGCGGCCACAGGAGAATTCCCCACGTGAACTTCCGGGCTCGACACGACCTCAGCCAGTCCGGAGCTGAGAACAAGACGACCCCCGGAACCAATTGATTCCTTTTTTTTACGCGCATAATGAGTCTATTCTAGGATATAAATATATATATTTGTTATATATAGTTCGTCCTGATGGCCACTAAACAACTTGAAAATAGAGTTAATCTGTGAAGCCCACCAAAAACAAAAATCCACTTTTTTTCTCTGCGACAAACACGGAAAGCCCCTGTTCTCCTACTAATGTTGCACGTAACAGTTGAAATAGCGGAAGCTATCGTTAGAGAAACCAACACGAGTCATTTTCGCCAGCAAAAGTCTTGCAGCAGAACGACACAACAACAACACGGACAGCGCACACATACTACTGTAGATCCTCCTACGGATACCTCGAACACACTCGTATCCATTCACCCACCACCTGACCACAACAATTCCAGTCTGCAGTCTGCTATATCCCACCATGTAGCACGCACCA
>JAYJMJ010170606.1:0-16745 GCA_036873875.1 Laminaria ephemera
AACGTACTCGTATAGCTATCATATCATACAGCTACGTACGTACAACAGCAAAAAAAGCAGCCTGCCTAGAGCAAAAAACAGCAGTCATGAAACGAAACGAAAAATATAGATATACGGGTACCCGGGTACATACCCGAGTATCACCCAAAACAATCAAACGTGGTACCCGGGTACCCTAGAGTATATACCCTACAAAGTAAAGCCTTGCAATATTAGATGAAAAACGACGAGCAGTGGGAATGTTAATGTTGAACCCTGTGCGCGATGAAAATGAAGGCGTGTACCGGGGGGGGGGGCAACTGTGACCACGGCTTGTCCAGAAGGTCGTTGAGCGTAAAAGCACCACCCAGCGAATTGAGCTGGAAAGTAAAAATGACTATAAAAAAACAAAAAAAAGTACCAGAGTGGCACATTCCACCGGCATGTCACAGGCAGCAGCATCGAACACAACACACAATCGATCATCAGCACCGATGACGCAACAGCAGTATGATATACTGGGGCGTATTCAGTATCCTGGGCATATCGTACAACTGCTGCGTGTTGTGAGGTGCTGGGGCCTACCTGGTCGTCTATAAATACCCAGAAAAATGAGCATAGCGTACTATTAATACACTACCGGCCCTCTCGTAAGAAAGAACTTCATAAGCAACGTAGCCTAACTATTTTCGGGCAAAATAAGAAATTCGACAGCTTGTACACAGAATTTTGCGTAGGACACATCCTTTCTCCAATCAGAAATCTACCTTAAAACCAATATGTCGGTTTCTTATCAGAGGGCCGATACTCTGTACCAGGTATTAAAAAAGAGGTACTGGGGTGTACTCTGAGGTACTGAATCGTACGCTGTGGCAGCGAGTCGGCGCCCGCCCCACGCTGCTTCTGTGACGGTACAGGCACCTTTTTATGACGCGTGCTACTGTACGATAGAGGTAGCATTTTTTTGCTGAAATGTTTCTGATATTGACGGGGCTCCTTAACCCCAAATCGTCGGAATTTCATTCAATTTTTTTGGAAATGTGTTTTTGGTTGTATACAAGTGCCATGGGATTGTTCGCTTGGGGATTACTCTTATTTTTCTCCAAATCAGTTTTTTGGAGAGGTACGTATAGAGCTCCTCAAGCGAGGAAGGAGCCTCAGAAAAAAAATATGGTGAACCTCTACCGCTGCATGCGTCTTATTATCGCCTGTGCTCTGTCCCACCACCCACCATATCACCATTGGGAATTCTTCCTCAGGTTTGGGCGCTGTTTTTGGAGGGCTTACCCTGAGCAAGCTCCTCGCAATGGGTGACATTCCAATTTTTATTTTTAAAAAAATAAAAAATTACACTACAGCTGAGATCGAGGGTTTCGTCGAAACTCATCTTTGCAAGCTGTGTGTGATACTCCGATCGCGCGTGTTGCGGGTTGTGTATGTCCTCATGAAGGATATAGGTCGGCGACTCCCCTTAGAGCTAGTTAGCACCAGATTATTTTGTACCATTTTTATGAAAAATTAAAAATACACAACAGCTGTGAGATCTAGGATTTCGTCGAAACTCATCTTTGCAGTACTATTTGTAGTGTCATGTATATGTTTCTTAAGTTAACCTTACTATTTACTATTACGGACGACCACAGTGATCAGGACCTACAATACACAAAAACCTATACATTCCCCATTTTTTTCTCACTAAATTTGGCCTTAATTACTATGTGTGCCCCGTAATACCTGGTATTTCGTGACAGGACACCTATTACGGGGGGACATAATAATCAGGACCAAATATAGTTCGTAAAAACAGAGGAATAGATACAGTAGGTTTTTATAAAAAATGAAAATTGCACTTATTTTTTGGGGTATATCGTGGGTTCTGATCAATATGGTCCTCCGTGGTAATACGAAACAGGACAATCGCATCATTAGAAGAAACGTAAGCTGATATATACTATTTTTTACATAATGTAATACATGCGGGAGTCGTTTTATATTGAAAATAACACGGTGGTAATGTAGATTGAACCCTTTCCAATAAAGGAAACACGGCCTGCGTAGGTACGTCTTTCGGTTTCTTATTTGGTGTACGTATACTACCAAGTTTTTTCTGGTACACACAAGCGCGCCCAATAGTCTGACTGGCAGTGTACACAGCAGTACATTCCCAAAACAGGTACTCCGTGTTACGACTTTTAGATATATGCCCGGCTTGCTGTAACTCTTGTTGTTGCATTACTGGTTATAATCTTGGAATGGCACCGCGGTGGTGCGGTACCTTTTTAGTGGTCGTATGCCGTGTGTGTGTTCTTAACATTAAACTGATATTTCCACCCATCTACATCCAGCGCAACCAGTGTTCGTGCGGATGCCTCCTACAGAGACGAGCTCTGTGGTCACAAGCTACGAGACAAAAATACGCATTGCATTGTAAATACAGCAAGGTGATTTGTCCATCCAATTCCAACCGCAATGAATACCAGGGCGGAACATATGTAAGCCAGCACACCAGAATTTTTGCAACGAAGAAAGAAAGTAAGAAGAAAATAATAGAAGATTAAACAGAAATGGAAAACAAGAGGAAAAAAGGACCGCACAGAGGGGTGAAGCGGTACCCAGGAAGAACAACACTTGAGTGAAACAAACGGCACGACAGAAATGAAAACAAAGCAAAAACAGACACCCAGCAACTAGCAACAAACGGATGACCTCTTGATTAATGAATGATCGATGAAACATTGTCCAGGAGTTTCGAGATTTTGCCTAAGGCATATGACAAAACGGGGTACACCCCGCCAAAATGTTGACAAAAAGGGAGACACCACTTTTTGCCATCGGGGAAGTCCACTTGCTCCGTTAAAACGCCTCCAAACGACAATCTTGAGCGTTGTACGAGCTCTCATGACCCCTTCTAACCGTCCTGCAAGTTTTTTCTTTTTCGTGAGTATATAGGGGATCAACGAGAGTGATAAAAAAAGAGCGTGAGCATGTGCCCCTTTTTGACAAAATTCGAGGGGGTATACCCCTTCGCCTCTACTAAGTTTGGGAAGTACCTTTTTTTGTCTATAGATTGCTCCTTTTTGTTTTGCTTCTGCGGGGTGTGCCCCTCTTGGTGTGCAAAGTGTGGCAGGCGAATGACGTTTCGTGCTCTGGTTGTTGTAGCATGACGAAAATTTGATGTCCCAATTCGAACAGACCAACGGCTCAAACCAAATCAAGCGTCATCTGTCATCAACATACCACACCGCATGGCCTGAATTAAACCTGCGACTACGACGTGCCTGGTACGTTGAATATATGATGCTGCATACGTCGTACGGACACCAAGTCGTGTATAGATCACGTTTTGTTGCAAACCTTTAGAAATACGTATGGTACGGGATGGAGTAAATACCTATGATAAGGGATAGAGATATGATACGGTTCTAGAATATGTTAGAGGAAGATGGTGAACATGTGAATGATAGACTACCTTGGAAGCATACACTTCCTGCTGGGCCGTTCGATTGATGTTAACGACCACCTATAGCTCGAGTTCCTCGCCGTGGGCGAATTGCAGTGTTCCCGTTTTTGTCAATGGTTTGGGGGGTGTGCCCCTTTTTTGTTGGCTGTCCTTTTATGTATACATAAAACGTAATGATGTTATTGTTGGTGGTGATGTTGGTATTGGTGTTGTTGATGTTGTATTATGCCCTACAGTGTGGGAAACTTCCTTACATTCCCGCCCAGGGTGTCGTTGTTTATGGTGCGCAGTGTGGGATATAAAACATGTTGTTGTTGTGCGGTCGTGGCCCCGCGGGTTAGCCGCCCAGGGTCGTTTCAGCTCCGGATTCCGCCGTGGTCCTGGGGCGTCGGGCCCACAAAGGGGGGAGCGCTTGGTCTCGCGCCGTGCGGTCGTCGCGCGGTCGGAACGGCAAGGCAGGGCCCGATTGCGGCCCAAATCAGAAACACTTGGAATAAGAGTGGCCAGGAGGCCACGCCGTCGAGCTGGAGCCCCCAGCTTCGCGTCATGATCGCGGGCGAGAGCGAGACCGACGCAAGCTCCGGCGCGCGAGCGCATTGTAGAGGGGCTCGGGGAAGGAGGGGGGTGGCCGGTTTGGCGCCGGGCCGACGGAGCGAGGCAGCCTGCAGGAAGGGGTCTATCGTGCGCAAAACCAGACCCTTCGCTTCTCTGGTCTGACATTTTGGCCGGATATGTAAGGAAGAACACAATAATTATGTCGATTGGACAAGGTCCCCCATATTTTCGCTAAGGGCCAATTTGGGGACAGGTCCGTAACATTTGGTTGGCTTCCTCGGGAACCGTGACAGCGAGCTGGAATCGTATGCGCATTGAGAACGCGCGGCGGTGGCCGGATATCCACCAGTCCGAGAGGTCGGGGCTGCCGATTTCGGTCGCGACTTGGCGCGTATCGGTCGAGAGAGGGCGTCGGGAGATGGGGTGGTCGGAGCCTCGCCGAGATAAAAAGTATCGTCCTGCGCCAGACCAGCCGTGGACGGCACATAAGAACCGTTTGGCACACAACACGCAGATCAAGCGCTCTATATATTTCCGTCCGCATCGACAACAAGGATCAATGAGGCTTTTTTCTGGGGGGAGGGGGCGGGCGGGAGAGTTAAATGTCATTTTGAATATTTTGTCCAGATTTTGGTGGTTAAGGTGATTTCGAATCGGCATTCTGGTATTCTGATCGATTTTAGCGCGGCATTCTAAGCAAATTGCCGCAAATTCGGGCGAAAGTCCTACAATTTGCATACCAGTCTCGAAAGATAAGCACCCTACATAGCCGCTCTGCTGTTCCTGCACGCTGCTGTATTGTGCTACTGTTCGCTGCTGCATGGCCCATTTTGCTTGGTTCGTTGCTCTATGTATTACAACACGGCTCGCGAAGGCGCGTAGAGGGGCTCGGGGTAGGAACGGGGTGGCCAGTTTGGTCCCCCGCCGTTGTTCTATGTATTACACGAGCAACAACAACAGCAGCTGCACAACAGCGTACCACTAGCTGCTGCACTGCTGCTGTTCTGCTGCAGCACTGATGCTGTACTGCTGCTGTACTGCTGCCGTGTGCTGCGTGAGCAGATGCGGAAATGTAAGGAACGTAGCACTTGATAGTAGATTGGTCGGGGGGGCATATCATTGAGCGGGAGCCCCCAGATTCACGTCGTGAACGCGGGCGAATACGTGGCCGACGCGGGCTCCGGCGCGTGCAGGCGTGTAGAGGGGTAGGATAGAGGGGGGCGGTGGTCGGTTTCACGTCTCGCAGGCTCGAGCTGGTGGAGTTAGGGTGGTTGCTGGGAGGAGGCACGAGATGCGGTTGGGGAGAGGCTACGGGCGCTACTATTATCGGGAATATAAGAAACGTTACATACCCATATAAAAAATCCACGTATATTTATTTCTGTCCAATGGTTTGGGTCGACAAACCAATAGGGCCATTTTGTTCGCGACCTCCGTGGTCCTCCGAACGAGCTCAGCTCGTGTACGCGTGGCAAACGCGCGATGGGGGACGGGCCTCTTCGATACAGACAGGGCGCGCCGCCTGCCCCAGATCCGATCGGTGGCGTGAAACCAGAGGGAGGGCGCTCAGCGACGAGAGGGTCTGGGGAGACGAACGAAAAACATGTTTTTCCACTCGAAAATGGGTTTCCACATGATGGGCACTGAATTTGATAGGGGAAAATATTTTTTTTCGAAAATTCAAAAGTTAGATTTGTTTTCCAGTTTTCGTTTTTTTCCAAACATCCTATACTCAGCGCATCTGCTCCGTACCTGCGTGGTACGTGCGTGGTGTGTGCGTATGTGTGGGTAAATCGTGTGTATGTACGTGGTACGATAGATGCAATACCGACAACAACCGCGGCATGTTAAATAGTACTCCACCGCACTACTGCAGCTGCTGTGCTGCTGCTACTGCTGCTATGCTGTTGCTTACTAGGGGGCGTGTTTTCGCTTTCGTGCTCGACCGGTTGATGATTTGATGACGTGGCGTACGCACCAGACCCCACGTACGTACGTGCGTGCGCGTGATTGTGTCGTATATGTGTATCATGTGTACGAGTATAATTCAAACCATAACAACAACAACAGCAGCACACAACTGTTGTAAATTTAAGTGGTTCTGTGCCGGCCTACTGCACTACTGCTGCTGCTACTACTGTGCTGCTTGCTGCTGCTGCGTGCGTCCCTGTATCTAGTAGTATTACTAGTGGTGCGACCGCTGCTACACTAGCGGGGCCGATACGGTCATAGCTCATATGTAACACGGCCACCACGAAAACACGATCCCTTGCCGCGGTATAGGCGGCCAGACTACCCAGATCGCCCCCCGGCTCTGAGCGTGGTGTGTCAGTCCGCAGAGTGAAACATATAACAAGCCGGAAAACACGATCCCGTGCCACAATGCGAGAGACCGGAATATCCAGGTCGCCCCCCAACGCTGAGCGGGGTGGGGAGTCCGCTGGTCAAGAAGTAAACAAAAAACAAACAAAATAATAAACAAACCTGAACTCGATCCCTTAAACTCAGCAGAAATCTGTAGGAAAACCTACAAGAAACCTCGGTGCCCAAAACCAAGGAAAAGGAAACCGCCAGCCACAGCGGCGGCCAGAAATTCAGCTAGCCACTTGTGCTCCTCGGGATTAATCTACAATACGGTTGACGTCCCGATAATGCGTGCTGGAAAAAAATATGCTTACAGACGCCATGAGCCCCGTGCGGCACTTGTAAAAGACGTGTGACGGACCGGAGGAAGAAGACGCGTGATCGGTCCCGGGTCGTCCAACCGACTCCATTCAAAACAAAATATCCGCAGTCGTATTAGCGCTCGGGCTTCCAGCAGTGAGCTTCGTTTGGGAACACCGACTAGTTGTATCATGAAGCTAACCATATGCCATCCGCTGCCGTGGCCGGGTGCCAGATGAGGCTCGCCGTTGTCACGACAAAGCTCGGTTTAGTAGGACAAATTTCGCATTTGGCGGCATAGGCGATCCGTTAAACGGTGCTGGTTCTCCAGGGCAGCCGAGTAGAGAAACATGCGGTGGCGAAAGGGCGGGAGGTCCATCTCTCGTTCATAGGATGGGCAAGAGGGTCCCGCCCCATGCATCTAGCGCAATATCGCGATGATCCCGTCTGCAACACGGAGCGACTGGTATCCAATGATCTTTCATTCGAGCCGTTAGAGGGCAGGCGAAACGCCGTCGTGAGCGACGTGGTACGAGGCGGTTGTTTGGAGACATTTTTGAGTACATATTGCGTCAACTCCGTCGGTAATTCGTTGGACATGTCCCCACTATCGTGGGAGTTGGCCCAGGGCTTGCAGCGCACCACTGACACGCGGCCATGGGCATCCGCACCTGGCACTTAGTAAGGAAGATCGAAGTAGAGGAGCTCAGCGCCGCGA
This sequence comes from Laminaria ephemera, assembly GCA_036873875.1. NCBI lineage: Eukaryota > Phaeophyceae > Laminariales > Laminariaceae > Laminaria > Laminaria ephemera. The sequence goes on from JAYJMJ010170606.1 coordinate 7,377, forward strand.
GGGGAACCGTCCGGGGTCTCACCTCAGGGGGAGGGGTTGACAGCCGTATTTTCGTAGGGTCCCGTTCAAATGAGCGAAAGGTTTGCCTAGAGAAGTTTGGTATCCGTGCCGGCCTTCACGACGTGGCTGATGATGTGATGGTGACGGCCGCATTTTTCACCAACGCCCAATAGCCAACGACGAAGTTGGGAACCTAGCGCAGCGCATCCGAAAGAGCAGAATTTCGGCGGTGCACGTGCGAAACGGCGAGGGTATGGTGCTCGCGAACGATATCGTACGCACGCTACTCTGGCGGACATTTTTCGAAACCCGAGAGGCATGCAGACGACGTGCGATAGCTTCAAGCAGACGCGATAGTCCGAGAGGAGTATGCTGTGAGGACATCCCCAGAGGGGAATGGAGTTGTTGATGAGAACGTTTGCTGTGCCCTTGGCTGTGAACTCGGCTGCAGTGACCGCGAAGATATCGGAGCGGCGGTGGAAACGGACAGTGATACAAGCACGATATATGTGTGGCCCTGGGCGTGATGAGCACAGGGCTAAAATAGCCGACGCCGAATGCGGTACGTTGTCCTTCTGGCGGATACATCGTGATGGCGGGCCAGTGAACCGTCGGCCGTCAGCCGCGAGGTTTCCGCGCTTGACGCCTGAAGCTTTTGCGAAACCACCACCGTGTGTAAATGTTTATTCCAACTCACCAGAAAATATTGTCGTTCGCGCATTCGCAGGGTGCGCGCGGAACCGAGGTGGTAGGTAGCCGTACAATGCAAATCCTTCATACCTCAAAAGCGCATGAGAATCGAAATGTACATGCAAGCAATCTGGCCATTCAACAAACAAGCAACTCGCTTCACCGGTCGCTATCAGTCAGGAGGAGGAGGCGGGATCGGTTTAGGACTAGTAAAATTATTCCGTCGTCAGTGGTGTGAGAGTCGACCTTTGCCAGAACCACCTGAATCTCCGAGAAAGAAGGGCGTTGGTCCGAGGGGAAACACGAAAAACCCTCGCCGGGGAGTGCCGGCGGCCGGTCGGCAATGACGTATCGCGTGGTGGCTATGCACGTGGGGTCGGCTTCGGTAGTCTAATGTCTACTGGTAAAGACAGGTGCGACAATTGGAGTAGCCCGTCTTGGCCAAAACCTTTTTGAATGCCGGGGCTCCATATATCTGAAGAACGTCCCAATGTCGTTCGAACGACAACCGGGTAAACGACTATAGAATAGTATTCGTTTCGTACCTAGGCCATCCGATTGTTAATCCGTTTGCACTTTCGATCTTTCTGCCGTCATATGTTGGGTGAAGTATAGCGCTCCTCAAGTGAGGAGCGTGAGGCGATGAAGGTGCTACCCCTGACGTAGCTGGTATCTAACCCCATGGTACTTCGACCGCCCCATGAGGGACATTATTGTGTGCAAAACACCACACGTTGTAATCGCCTAGTAATACGGTGTGTATGCCTGCATGCGTCATTGCACGCGGGCCGACGAGCCAAGAGAACGATGAGCCCTCCTCGCGATATTGTAGAAACGAGGAAAATGAAGGAAAGGTCGGTTTTGAGAGGGGGGAGGGGTCCCTGCTAGGTGACCCACATCCGAGTTACAAACAAGGAGAGGGTTGGATTTAGTAGTGCAACGATAGTAAATGGGATAACCCCCCCCCCCAATAAAAACGGACAAACGAACAAACAAACAAGCAAGCAAGCGAAGCAACACCTGCGCGTCCTCCTCTCGGAAAATTCATTAGCGTGTCTGTTGCCATATATTTATGAGGCAAATAACGTATGGATCACAACTACCCCCATATACTGGCAAGGTCGCGTAGCGCCTAATGATACTCGCAGAAGCAGGAGTTCGCACGAGAGCACGACCGCAGACTGCACGCGGCAGCAAAGGCGCGAGCGGTAAAAACGACGATGGGATCCCGGCAGGAACGGAGGTGTAAGGAGCCGGGAGTGGCCAGCAGTTGGCTGTGGACGCACGGTGTTTGTCCATGATCACACACGGACTCGAAAACGAAGGACACTCGTAGCTCGTATTCTTGGCGGTTTGGGTGCTGCGTAAGGGTCTTGTTAGTACGGAGAAATAAACAGAGGGGGTTCAGGGGCTGGCTACTCAACCCCAACTACACAAAGGCGGCGCCGAAAGAGCTGAGCTTTCGTGAGGGTTGGTCAGTTGATGAACGATCGCCAATGAAAAGGGTGTCTGCATTGCAGGGTTGCTAGGTCCTAGAATTGACCCTCGAGAACTGCGAGTTCTAGGGGGTTCTCCTACAAGAATGAAGCGAATACGAACGGACAAACAAACGAACGCAAAAACGCACTGATGGAATATTGGCCCGGCCGAAAACTGTTTTGGACATGTGTGCACTAATCGCAGCACCCAACGTCCGTCATTTCCGCATTCACTCTTACTGTGTGGCTGCAAAAAGCTGTGTCGGGGTAGAAAAGTTACAGTGAGGTGTGTCTTTCATCAGCGGTACTACGTTGTCAAAGTTAGAGGTCTTGCCGACCTCACGGGGTTTGCAACTCGACCCGACACCCTAACCGATTTTTTCGGCGCACCATATCGTCCACCTGTGGGACATCGTCCGCGAACAAGGAAAGTCGTGGCACCCTATAAAGGACGGAACTTATGTGGACTGCATTTTGTCGATATTTCTGAAAATGCCCCACTACATAGCGATTGATTGTTGCGAACGTGGGAGCGTGCGGCCGTTATGGAATACGAGAATCTTGCCAAGGTCTCTTGCAGGGGTGAAACATTGTTAACGTTAGTGAAAGTAGACGTGTCTCAGACCTTGTTTGGTACATCAAACTACAAAGTATCCTCAAGTTCCACAACGTTTGCCAATTATGGGCCACATGTAGTAGTGTGGCGCCGCGCATACATGGGTGGCAAGGATCGTGTGTCGTATCGGCCTGATCCCCGTCGCACCTAACGACTACCTGTTGAACAATGGAGCCGTTCCATATATGTGCAGTCATTGCTGGAGGAACACAAGAGCGGCGATAAAAGCTCTAGGGGGCTGAGGCCGCAGTTTGACTCCCACTTCTTCCTATGCCGTAGTTTCACATTAGCTACGCAGCGTTATGCTACGCGTCATATCCTGGGTGGTGTTTGATTTTGGGACAGCCGCATACGTTTTCGGAAGGAATGTCGTATCATTCAACACCACGGGCTTACGTGTAGTACTTCAAGCGAAAGCATTGCTTCCCTATACTATTGCCGCTAATTACGCGATTTGCACAGCCAATGCAAAATCTCCCTCTAGCACTACACATGGCAGCCCGGCGAGAAACCGTTTGTTGGCATGATGCCGTGGAGTGTTGACATGAATTCATATTTAGCTCCGAAAAAACGAAGGGCTGGCTTTGTGACTTGGTTTGGCGCTCCATCAGCAAGTGCAAACACACCCACCGTGGTCTGTTAATACGTGGGTACTATTCCTTTGTCTACAAGTATTCTACGATGCTGCGGAATACACCAGCCTCCTGATGTTCAACTACCCTTATCAAGAGTCGTCGCAACTCCGACACACCAGTGTTATGTGCCACACCCCCCTGTCCACTCTCCATGTCATGTGCCTCGCTGGGGAGGGATGCAACGCTTCCGAGTACACTGCAACAGCTTCGTTTACTGCAGTAGGTACTCCATCGCCACCTTGAATTCCCACGCTCGGCGGCAACACGTTCGTGGCGAGCTCGCAGCAGGACGAGCCAGCCTCGGCGATCCCAATTGGAGTGATCCATACTGTCGTTATCGTGGCCAGACGCACGTCGTTCAGGCCACTGGAGCATTGCTAGAATGGCAAACATGACGGATCCACGAACGTTACAGGCGAGTAGTTGTCGAATGTATGATATATAAAAACGGAAATTATAAGGTACGAGATGCCAGTCTACCAAACAATATTCTTGGAATATATACAAAAAAATTAAAATACACTACAGCTGTGAGATCTATGATTTTGTCGACACCCTTATTTGCATGCTGTGTGTGATACTCCGATCGCGCGTGTTGTGGGTTGTGTATGTCCTCATGAAGGATATAGGTCGGCGACTCCCCTTAGTGTGTGTGTGTTTTTCATCCCATTTATTCTTAGTCCTTAGTACTAGTTAGCAACCATCGTATAAAGTACCGTAGTCGTAAGAGTTATTGCCGAATTCATTGAGCAACATTAGGCCCGAGCAACCGAAAGACACGTGCGCGATTATCTTCCACTGCCTAGTAGCTATGCGCGCCTGGCATGGAAAACAATTCAATACTAATGTCTTGTCTTGTCGCGTTGAACCCCGGGCCTAGAGTCTTCAATCGTGACCAGAAGAAATCCAGTGAACCACGTGATACTTCAATACCAAATACACACGACACAGTCCACCTATAGATTTATACACACGAGCACAGAGCAGAGGGGGATTTTAATTCCCATGCAGTTGCTTACGAGCTCACCGTGCGAGATATCACGCATATAGCGCAGCCGTGGGCCGAACAGAAGTGCCACAATGTGCGAGGTGCCACGCATGCAGCCCAACAGTGGTGGGCCGCAAAGGTAGATAGGCCAGAGCGCAGGCACCACTAGTATAGTCAGGATAATCCCCACACCCTGGGACATCCGAGCAGCGACGCAGCAAAGTACTATCCGAGTTTCTTTCCTGGCTGGTGATTACAACCATTGCAGGAGCACAGATCGCGTATTCGTTCTACAGTAGTGAGAAGTATCTTGTACTCTCCGCATACACTAATACAACTATTGGAAGCCATAGTCTAAGCGGTTTACCGTGCAATATGATTCTATTGATTTGCGGAAGCTCCATTCCGACCCCAAGCAGTGTGCCGTTTAGAGTTGGTCTTACATCCGTCCTCTGTGCGAACGGCCAAGTCGCGTGTTTCTGCTCTAGCGGAAGACAACACTACGTTCTTGCTGAGGCCTTAAAACATTGTTGGTTGTGAGGCCAGTGGAAACACCTTGTACCCATCAAAAACCAGTACTTTGGGCTTCTATTATAATCTCGTCAGCATCGGCTTCGGTGGCCCTCTCCTCGCCACGAAGTTTAGCTTATATCCATTGTTACTCAGCAAGAGCTCCAGTGCATTTTGGAAAGAAACGGCGTTGTCGACGAGCCTCAAACTCACGAACGCGTATTGGTGAGAATATAGATGCTACCCGCTGGCCTGTATGGCCGACTTGACTATCCTTCATAAGTAGGCGAGTGAGTATTTACAGTACCATACGATCAGTACCAGGTACCCGTCCATGCCTCATGCAATACGCGGGACGAGGGGCGGCAATGACCATGCTGTAGCACGCTCGTACAAACCAGTAACCAACTCACCTCAAACGCTCTCCCCCACAAGGTAGTAGGTGCTGTTCTGTTAAAAGTAGAACCTTGCCTATGAACACGATTGTAATAAACCAATGGCGACAGAAGGCAGACATTGCACTGCCGTCATGTCCTGCGGTTCGCAAGGCGTGCTGTGTTTGAGCGAATGCAACATTTTTCGCGATACAATGTGCCGATCTTCCCCGCTGCTTCAACAATCTCATCATCACTCAGGTATTTACCTGATTGTATGTATGCATCGATCCTATGGCATGGTTTTCAATTCTTTAAGCAAGGTAACATATAGTCGTCAGTCGGAACAAAAGTCCTAGCGTTCGCAAGTCATAATATAGATTTACTACTGTGTACCGGAAATGTTGTTCCCTTGAAGTAAGTGGCTGTATAGGCTGCCGGTCATACCCCCGAAAAATGGTCGCTGGTGTTGATGTCGCCGACAGCCTACGTAGCAAATTTCTGTACGCTTTACTCTTCCTGGAGCAGGTTGCTTTACGGGCTGCCAGTCATCATACCTTAGAGTGGCGACAGGAGTGGAAGTGACTGCTCTAAAGGGTGTTTCGTCGATAACGTCAATACGCAGTGTGCTTACCTTCGTATTTTACACATATCTTCCGTCACAACCAACAGAACCAGGAACCAACCCTGGACGTAAACAAACATCTGCAAAGGAGACATCAGGATGGAAGCAAAGTGACGATGGGACGTAGATGCGGTCAGTCGTCAGACACAATCTGGCGCCGAGGCAACGTGATATCGTCCCCTTCGAAGTCGGAACTTAAAATAGTGACTAACTCGTACTAATTCAAGAAAAAAACCCAAAATCAGCCACACTAGAATAGTGTTCCCGGTCAATAGCGTCTCCTCCGATTGGAAGTAATAATATGTCTTTGATTATCTTTAATTTACTGAATGCCCCCCCCCCCCCCTCATACGTGCTCCGTCTCGAAAGGGATGCGCGGTCAATGTTCAAATGACCAAGGAAAGCAACAAATGAGTACGACCCCCCCCCTCCCCATATGATGTACCAGGTACATCATCAGTGGTATAGTATACGACGCTCGCTAAGATAAGGGTGGAACGTTTTGGCTAATTTACTCTTCCAATGACGGCACTGCAAAACCCAGTATTATACCGTCGGAATGCCATTCATTCTTGTTTTTCATTACGTTTCGTTGTATACCTACTGTAGGCCATGGGATTGTTCATCGGGTTGCATTTTCAATATTTCTCAACTCTTGTGTTTGGGTGATACATATTGTAGAGATATTGAATGAAGTGAGGAGGACGCGTTCTACGATAGAAGTAGCACGTTTGGGACTTTTTTTTGTTTCTGGATGAAGGGGCTCCTCAACGCAAAATCGCCGGAATGTCGTTTCTTTATTTTTCGATCTGAATTTTTGAAGTATACCTAAGCCTTGGGTTTGTTCATCGGGTTTGCACTTTCAGTTGAATCAAATTTCAGTTTGCGGATGAGGTTTCAGAGCTCCTCAAGTGAGGAGCCTCAGAAAAAACTGGTCTGCACCTCCTCTATCGTAGCAGGTGTCGGAGATGAACAAAAAACAGGTGAACCCCTGCTGGAGCATGGGTCATAGCATACCCTGCCCGCATGATGAAACCAGTCTGGATATGTCCACCGACGGGGTATGCCTCGTATGGTTTGTGTCGTTGCTGGTCTTGAGAATGAAACCACCAAAAACAGATGGCCGTTAAGAAAGAAATGATGTTTCCAGCGAGAGGCCTGCTGATACTGATAAATTATACGGTAAAGGTGCCGCCGTTGTTTTCCTGAGGCTCCTCACTTGAGGAGCTCTCTACCTCACCCAAAAACTTATTTTGAGCGACCTGAAAGTGCGACGCGGTGACCTAACCCATGGCCTACGAGATATAACAAATATTAAAATGGCAATACAAGGATGACATTCCGACTATCTTGGGTTAAGGAGCCCCGTCACTCAGAACAGAATTTTGCCTAAACGTGCTATCGCTATCATCGTAGCACGCGTGTACTGACTGATGGGAGTGGAGCCATTGGTTATTTCTTTCCTGACTGATGGGACTCCTCAACAGAGGAACCACCAAACATCGTTATGATTTTTACAGCTCCGTTGCTTGTTTTCCTGGGCCATGGGCTTGTTCCTTGGGTTGCACTTTTGAATATCCTCATCATGATTACTTTTTGGGTCTGGTATGGAAGGCCTCAAGTGAGGTGTCCCAGAAAGGTTTAGATGCACCCTTACCGTAGCATACGCCTATCCTCAAACGCCTTCCAATCTTCCTGAGGTGGCGATAAGTATCGCAGGGAGGAGCAGGAGGGCAGCGCGGTAGGTCTGGGTTGTTGTGGCACAGCATGACAGCCCACCAGTTCTAACTCCCCACTCCTCCCCATTACTTCTCAGACCACGAACACGGACTGCAACAAGTCTAGCGTTCTTGGTCATCTTTTTGGCCCCACGGTTTAACACAATAAACTTGTTTCTTCTTATACTCATATGTATCATGCGCATCCGCACCGCCAGCCTAATAATCCATAATCTCCAGCGTCAGTCTCTGCTACCACGCAATTTCGCGGACACGCACCGCGATCCCTGATAAATTCACACATACTGAAGACATTAACTATCAGCTATTAACCGTTTCCGTGTTCAGAGGAGATGCTAATGTGGAGAAGGGTTTCACTGCGATATTCATGTACTTGCGAAGTATGTATGCTACATACCATTACTCTTCTATAATAGCTGGTCTGAAAAACTAGGTTTTACTTACACGGGTGGACGGGATCCCCCCACTTCTGCCGACACAGTAGAAGGTGGACAAAAGGCCGACCTTCTGAGCACCTCCGGGAAAGTCAGCTATGACTCAAAATTCACAGAAAGTACGCAACCTCCAAACGGCAGCCTTTGGAAGCACCTTTTCGAACGCCAAAAACCACGCCAAGCTCACAGAACGTGGAAACCTCCGCACGTTTTGTGATATTTGACGTTCCAGAAGGTGCTCAGAAGGTCGGTACTTTGCCCACCTTCTATTATGTCGGCAGAAGGGGGGGGTCCCGTCCACCCGTGTAGGATTTTGTGTGGAATAGGTGCGTGCTAGAGCGATGTAGAGCACCGCAAGCGACAGGGTCTACGGCATCGTGATACTGTCGACTGTCGTTGCGTTTATGAGGACAAATAAACGCCCATCTCGACGACGGTCGCGGACCTCTTTCTATGCCCTCGAGACATGTCTGTTGTGCCAAGATGTGATGGAGATGTGCATCGGTTTGAAATATTTCATCCATCTTCTGTGAATGTATCAAATATGATTTCTGGCTAACATTATCATCAAGTTTTTGCAGAACTTGGTTTTTGTGTCAAATGCGTTGTACCTCACCTACGATACCTGCTTGCCCCAGCAAGTAGCAGCTAGACCAATAACCAGCAAGGACCAGGCTTAGACGAGTACCGCGCAAAGAAGTACACAGATACGAACGGGGACAATAAGTACTCTACGGCAGATAGGCTTCCCCCCCGCGAAAAAGTTGCTGCGCACGTCACATGTCTTCCAGTGAGGCTGCTTTACCGTAGCGATACTACGCAGCGAGATCCCCTCTTTTTTTACGAGTTCATATTTGCTGCGAGTACAACCTTCGAGCCCCCAGCCCCAAGCACTTACTGCCTACAACTGCATTAGGCCAACCCGCGATTGAATCAGAGCGCCAATCGAGGCATTGGTCGGATAGTCACGCCACTCACGCTCGACGCTGTCTGCGTAGCTATAACGGGTTTCCCAGCGATTGCTGTAGATCACAAGACTAAAGCTGCAAAAACGGTTGCAGACCAATCGTACGAGCATAAAACACCTTTGGGACTTCAGAGGGAAAACATGCTCTTACTACTGTTCCACCCTAATCCCCTAGAAGGATGATAAGACCGCTCATATCACTTTTCACGTGGCAAAAGCCCGGATCAAATTTATACGCTTCTACCAGCATGAAAAACGTAACGGCAAAACAGATGCATTACATGACACCACCCCAACCCCCTCCCACCCCAAC
>JAYJMJ010171247.1:0-16741 GCA_036873875.1 Laminaria ephemera
CGCGATCCGTGCAGTGTGTCGCCCGTGGCAAGCCCTCAAAGCTTTTTTGGCGGCGGGCATGGATAAGACGAAACCCCCGGGTTTCTGCATGAGAGGCGGTTTTTTACGTACACGTAAGATTTTCTGGGTTATTTTGAGGAGAACGCAGATGACAGACAACAAACAACATGCGGAGAGCACAACGCTACGACCCTGCCACCCAGCAGCAGCAGCAGGCCACACCAAGTGCGCGTGGCGTATCGTTGCTATACTGCGGCGAAGTGCTTTGTCGGAGCCTGTCATTTGTCACACGACCACACCGCACCTCTCTGCTGTTGCTGCTGCTGCTCTGTGTGTTCATCGATGATGCCACTTTGGGCGTAAATGTAAGGACCGTTGGAGTAGTAATTTACATACCAAACCATCCTTACATCTCCGTCCACAGAGAGAGGTAGTTGTGTACGTACGTCAGATTTTCTGAATTTTTTCACAAGATCACAGATATGATGACAGAAAACACACTACATGCGGTGAGCACAACCCTACGACCTTTGCCGCCCAGCGGCAGTAGAAGGCAAAACCATGTACGCGTGGCGTATCCTCGCTACACTGCGGCGAAGTAGTTTATCGGAACCTGTCATTGGTCATCCGACCACACCGCACCTCTCTGCTGCTGCTGGGTGTGTGTGTTCATGGATGGTGCCACTCCGGGCGGAAATATAGGTCCCGTTGGAGTAGTAATTTTCATACCAAACCATCCCTACATTTCCGTCCACAGAGAGTCAGTTTTTTACTTGCGTAAGTTTTTCTGGATTGTTTGCCAAAATCGCAAGATCACAGATATGACCATAAACAACACAGACAACATGCGAAGAGCACAATGCTACGACCCTGCCGCCCAGCAGCAGAAGCAGCAGGCAACATGTGCGCGTGGCGTATCTTCGCTAAACTGCGGCGAGTTGCTTTGTCGGAGCCTGTCATTTGTCACCCAACCACACCGCACCTCCCTGTTGTTGCTGCTGATGCTGTGTGTGTCCGTCGATGATGCCAATTTGGGTGGAAATATAGGGCCCGTGGATGAAGTAATTTATATAAGAAACCATCCTTAAATTTCCGTCCACATAGGCAGTTTTTTACCTACGTAAGATTTTCTGTTTTTTTTCAGAAGATCACAGTTGACACACAACAGACAACATGCGGAGAGCGCAACGCTCCCACCCTGCCACCCAGCAGCAACAGCAGGCAACATCATGTGCGCGTGGCGTATCGTTGCTATACTGCGGCGAAGTGCTTTGTCAGAGCCTGTCATTTGTCACCCGACCACACCGCACCTCTCTGCTGTTGCTGCTGCTGCTGTGTGTGCCCATCGATGATGCCACTTTGGGATCAAATATATGGACCGTTAGAGTAGTAAATTACATACCAAACCATCCTTACATCTCCGTCCACAGAGAGAGGAAGTTTTGTACGTAAGTCAGATTTTCTGAGTTGTTTCGCCAAGATCACAGACATGATGATAGACAACACACTACATGCGGAGAGCACAACCCTACGACCTTGCCGCCAAGCGGCAGCAGCAAGCAACACCATGTACGCGTGGCGTATCCTCGCTGCACTGCGGTGAAGTACTTTGTCGGAGCCTGTCATTGGTCACCCGACCACACCGCACCTCTCTGCTGCTGCTGGGTGTGTGTGTGTTCATGGATGGTGCCACTCCGGGCGGAAATATAGGGACCGTTGGAGTAGTAAGTTTGATACCAAACCATCCTTACATTTCCGTCAACAGAGAGACAGGGTTTTACTTGAGTAAATTTTCTGAATTGTTTGCCAAAATCGCAAGATCACAGATATGACCACAGACAACACAGACAACAGCAGAGGGCACAATGCTACGACCCTACCGCCCAGCAGCAGCAGCAGCATGTAACACCATGTGCGCGTGGCGTATCCTCGCTATACTGCGGCGAGTTGCTTTTCTCGGAGCCTGTAATTTATCACCCGGCCACACCGCACTTCCCTGCCGTGGCTGCTGCTGTGTGTGTCCGTCGATGATGCCACTTTGGGCAGAAATATAGGGATCTTTGTAGTAGTAATTTAGTTTCAAAACCATCCTTACCTTTCCATCCACAGAAGCAGTTTTTTACGTACGTAAGATTTTCTGTATGTTCTTAGAAGATCACAGATGACAGACAACAGGCAACATGTGGAGAGCACAACGCTACGACCCTGCTGTCCAGCAACAGCAGCAGGCAACATGCTGCCCAGCAACAGCAGCAGGCAACACCATGTGCGCGTGGCGTATCCTCGCCATACTGCGGTGGATTGCTTTTGTAGGAGCCTGTAATTTGCCACACGGCCACACCACACGTCACTGCTGTTCTTGATGCTGCTATGTGTGTTCATGGATCGTGCCACTTTGGGCAGAAGTATAGGGACCCTTGGAGTAGTGAAGTAGATACCAAACCATCCTTACATTTCCGTCCACAGAGAGGCAGTTTTTACACTCGTACGATTTTCCTATTTTTTTTGCCAGTATCACAGATACGAAGACAGACAGCAGACAACAGACAACAGACAACATGCGGAGAGCACAACCCTACGACCCTGCCGCCCAACAATAGCAGCAGGCAACACCATGTGCGCGTGGCGTGCCCTCGCTATACTGCGGCGAGTTGCTTTCAGGCAGTGACAATGTCCTTGCGCCACTCCCCGAGTACTTCCCGGAGGGGAACCTTGTAGATATTTTTACGAGTACAATGCCGTTTGAGGTTCTGGTACTTGGCGCCAAACGGAATCATAGGATGTATAGTGCAGTTCTGAGCCTCCACAACGGCGGCTATGCCGTTCGCTGGCGCCTCGGTACAGCCGGCGCACGCCAGGAAACATAGCTAGAGCTGTAGGTATACATAGCTATATATACCCGGTGACTAACTGCCCCCGAAAACAAACATCTGTATCTGTCTGCATCATGATCAAGGCGTCGACAAAATTATATACGGGTACGTAATAGTAGTGTACCGCCACAATTGTTCAGGCCTTTTTGGCGCCAAACAAGGCGATACGGCGACTCCACCCTATGCGTGCAAAGGGCGACTCCACCCTTGAACGACCGCACGCCACGATATTTGTGGCGGCGGTCGCCCCCCGTATGACTCCACACGGGCGACTGTGCTGCTCGCTGACGGCTTCGTGGGGCCGTCGCGAGCCAGCAAGTTCAACTGCCTCATTATAAGGCGACACCAGGTAATTAACGATGCCTTACCTACTGCATCAGTGATCCTGTGGTGTAATGCAATGTAGGTTCTGTTGGCGCGCAGTACACATCATGCGACAGTATACGGGTACGTAATAATAGTGTACCGACGTATTTGTCCAGGCCTTTTTTGGCACCAAAAAAGGCGACAGGGTGACTCCACTCCATGCGTGCGAAGGGCGACTCCACCCTTGAGCGACGGCATCGCACGATTTTTGTGGCGGCGGTCACCCCCCGTATGACTCCACACGGGCGACTGTGCTGCTCGCTGACGGCCTCGTGCGGCCGTTGCGAGCCAGCAAGTGCAACGGCCGCAGCATCAGGCGACACCACGTAATTAATGGTTTCTTACCTATTGCATGAGTGATCCTATAGTGTAATGCAATGTAGGTTCTGTTGGCGCGCAGTACGCAGCATGCGATAGTATACGGGTACGTAATAATAGTGTACAGACGTATCTGTCCAGGCCTTTTTCGGCGCCAAACAAGGCGATAGGGCGACTCCACCCTATGCGTGCGAAGGGCGACTCCACCCTTGAGCGACGGCATCCCACGATTTTTGTGGCGGCGGTCACCCCCCGTGTGACTCCACACGGGCGACTGTGCTGCTCGCTGACGGCCTCGTGCGGCCGTCGCGGGCCAGCAAGTGCAACGGCCTCAGAATCAGGCGACACCAGGTAATTAACGGTGTCTTACCAACTGCATCAGTGATCCTATAGTGTAATACAATGTAGGTTCTGTTGGCGCGCAGTACGCATAATGCGATAGTATACGGGTACGTATTAATAGTGTACCGTCATATTTGTCCAGGCTCGAATGCCTGCCTTGGTTGAGCAATCCAGTGACTATCTCGTGTTTGCTCACGTTATCAGCAATAGCCCCAACTCGCTTGCGTTCGGCGTGCATTTGCTAACCAGCACGCGACGAGTTCCGCCCGAGACTGGTCGTGGGGCTCATTCCTCATTGCTACATACACCGTAGACTCTGACCCAGATCCCCGAGATAGCCATGCTTCATTCTCATTAGAACAATAAACACCACTTTGTCGGTTTTGGTTTTTATACGTTTAGACAAACCTATCCTTTATGAATAACCTTTCCCACCGTTCCATGTGGGGTCTGGGCCCGTTGCATTAATATATTTGCCAGATTCACATCTATTCATTGATCACCCGCGCGAGTTCAGAGGACGAAGCATCAACCACAGGCGAGTAACGTCGAAGGTTGTTGATCTCGGTGTATCACATTGCATCTATCAGAACTGTCATATCATCGATCGTGAGTAATTTGCACAATATATTTAGACTATTTACAGTTAAGGCGAGGTAGTATACATACTAGTACACGGTATCATCGTATTGTTTGCGTTCATTAGCGAAAGTGCGCGGAGTGGAAACGAGGCTAGAGACAGAACGGCCAGAAGAGGACAACCTCAAGGGCCATATATTCGAGACCTGAGCGGGGCAGCCCAAGCATGAAGTCCTGTACGCCCTCCATGACCCAAACGAGCCCGGGTGACTTACCAGGACTCCAAGGAGGCCAGCTTACCGCTGCTCGAGGGACTCGTCTCCAGCACGAGAAGTAAGGCGATGGCTACACACTTTTTTACGGTGGAAGAAAGCCACGGTGGTAACCTCTTCCACCGAACGAAGCCTGCAGCCATCGCTCTAATCCTTCTGGTGGCGACAAGACCCTCAAGTAACTGCCCCCCCTTGTGCTTGGCTCCCTTTGGGTCCTGGTAGGTTGCCCAGGCGGCGAAATCGTGAAGGGCGTATTGGGCCTTCTGTCTGCGTCACCATACCGTCTTGCACAGGTGTCCAGGGTATTGCTGCCATTGATGTTGTCCACCCATAGCCTTTCCGCCTCCACTTGATTCCCCACCTCGCGCGCATAGGCCCTCACCTCTCGGGGTTTGACCACGATGTGCACTTGGTCTGCCAGCGATACGAGCAGCAGGTGGACCACCTTCGTGTGTAACGATGTCTTCGGCCTTCATCTTTCTCATCGTCATCCAGATATTTTCCAGCGCCGTCGCCATGCACTTGGTCGCCGGTGTCTTCCAGTCCATGGCCATCGTTCCCCACCAAAAGGGCCTTTATGCCGCCACAACGACACCAGCAAAGGCGCAGGGAGGGGGGGGGGGTAGTGGAGGCGGCGTTGCGATCTGAGGCAAAAAACAGGGGATACGTTGAACGGCAATTGCAGCGCAGAAGAAACCACACCCAAAAGTGCGATAGGTTCATAGGTTCGTGATTGAGCTACCAGAACAATACTGACAGTTATGGCGCGTGTGGTAGACAGTGCACAGCAACGCTTTGGTCGTTTTCGGTGGTTTACTGATACTCACCCTCATGCAAGATGCAGCAGCTCGGGTACACAGCGTATATCACGCCGTCTTACGCGGGGTCTTGGCCGGACAGAAACGCTTGCACTCGCACCCAGCCACGCACGCACGCGTCCAATCCGTGCCCGCCAGCAGTGCCCGTGGCTGCAGGGTGGGCCGTATTTGCAAAGCCGTAGATCTTGTTGTTTTCCTTCCCCTTGCCCTTCACGTCGGTCACCATCAGGACGGCACCGTGCATTGTCTGCCGTGGTCTGAACGCGAATATGAGATTATCGACGTTGAGACCGCGGCCGAAACGTTCAAATGTCATCCTGATGGTGACCGATGCCAAGGGTAAGGGCAAACACGAACAACAAAACCGCCGAGTTCGCAAACACGATCAACAGTGTTGCCACGTGCGCGACTGCGGGAACAGCTGGCGGACCTGGTTTGGAGGTCTGCTTGGCTGGGTGCGAGCGCAAACGTTGCATTCCGGCCAGGAACGTGAAGTAAAGTGCTATATGATGTGCACCCTGGCCGTTACACTGTGCACAAAAACATAAGGAGGAACCACGGAAAAATTTTAAAACGACGCAGTGCGATATCTACTACGCGCGCCATTGCCTTCAGTATTGTTCTGATAGCTTGAGCGCAGAACCGTCGTGCTATGCAGTATTGTTGTTTTGTGTTCCATATGCTATTCAACGAATCCGTAGTTTTTGTCCCAGAATGCACATCCGCCTCCGCTATCGCTGCCCCCCCCACCTTCCAGCCTCCAGCCTCTTCTCCCCCCGGCGCGCATGTGTCCTCGCTCTCGGGACTTAATCTTGAAGTATACTTGGTTTTACCACAAACGCGAGCAGTAGGAAGATCCCCTTCATCTTGAACGACGTCGTCGCTTCCACCGTATTTTTTCGTTATCCAGACATCCTCCACCGTGATCGTCATTCACTTGATCCCCGACGTCCTCCAGTTCATCGCCATTGATCCCCACGAACAGAACCTTGGAATGACACCTCTTCTGCTTGTGTCGTTGTGACGAGATGGAGGCCTTGTTCGTGCAGGGTAACGGCAATTATCTTGAGGACGTCGGCGGATCAAGAGGATGGCGATGGCACTGGAGAAGATTTGCATGGCAATTACTATGGCATTCATCTAGAAGGTTTTCCGTTGTATGGGGTTACATTTTGTGGGACCTACGGAGACGTACATCGTTTTTTATATACGTTTCGATCATGTGCATGCAGTTGAGGGGAGGTGCTACACAGCTCATACTACGTAATGTTTGGGTTAACTAGCACAAGTGCACGGGGTGGATACGAGGCCAGAAGCAGAGCGGCCATAAAAGTATAGACTCCAAGGAAGCCATGTCGTGGAGACCTGAGCGAGGTGGCTCAAGCAGGAGGTCCTGTACGCCCTCCACAACTTCGCTGCCCGGGCGACTTACCGGAACTCAAAGGAGGCCAGCTACTCGCTGCTCGGGGGACTCGTCGCCACCACGAGAAAGAGGGCGATGGCGACACGCTTCGTACGGTGGAAGACAGGCCGTGGCAGCGACCCCTTCCACCGCACGAAGCGTGTGGCCATCGCCTTTTTCTTCCTGCTGGAGAAACGTACCCCAAGTAACTGGCTCTCCTTGTTCTTGACCCTCTTTGCGTCCTGGGAGGTTTTCTTAGACTGCGAAGTCATGGAAGGTGCACAGGGCCATCTGCCTGAGCGGCCCCGCCGTCTAGCACGGGTCTCCAGCATATGGCTCCTTTGAGATTGTCAATATCGCGCCTCCCCGCCTCCAGCCTCTTCTCCACCTGGCGTGCGTGTGTCCTTGCCTAAACAACCTCACCGTGAAGCACGCTTGGTGTGCCAGCGACACGAGCAATCGGAATATCACCGTTATATTCGAACGACGTCAACGACAGCATTTTGTCCAACATATTCATTGCCATCAAGACCTTCTCCAGCGCCATTGCCATCCACTCGATGGCCGACGTACTCCAGTCGATTGCCGTCGCCCCCCTCGAAAAGAATCTCAATACCATATTGACACCAGCAGAGGAGATCTCGTTGTGACGTTCAGTGCCTTTTTGTGGGGGGCTCAGCAAACTAACTGAACCACGTCGGCAATCAAGTAGATGGTGATGGCGCTGGAGAAGATATAGGCCATATGAAAGTGGAGGTGATGATGTCATTGGAGACGTTTGCGATCTAGCTGCTTCTCGCGCCGCTGGCAAATCCAGTGTACATTTAGGCCAAGGCCCAAGAGGCGAAGGCGCAAGCGGGCGGGATGGAGAAGAGGCTGGAGGTGGAGGCAGCGGTAGCGGAGGCGGCGGTGTATCCCGCGACAAAACCTGGTCATGTGTTGAATGGGATACGCCGCGCAGCAAAAGAATCTTCTTACAGTGCGAGTGTAGTGCTATCGGTCTGTGATTGAGCTACCAGACCAAACACGGAAGTGATAGCGCGCGTGATAGAAAGCGCACTGCGTCGTTGTGATAGGTTGCAGCGGTTCACTGTATTTTGTTTCGGTCGGTTTTGGCGGGTCGCTATGTCTTGTTTCGTGCATAGTGCAGCGGTCAGGGTGCACGGAATATAGCACTCTGCTTCACACGGGGTCCTGACCGGAACGACACGCTTGCGCTCGCACCCAGTCACGTACACGTCAATTCCGCGCACGGGAGTCGTATCACAACTAGCGGGCACGAATTGACCGTATGCGTGGATGGGTGCGAGCGCAAGCGTTCGTTTCGGGCCTAGGCCAAGCGCAAGACAACGTGCTATTTCTTGTGTACCCTGGCCGTTGCACCTTGCCCGAAGCAATGAATAATAATCCACCGAAAACGATCAAAGTGCCGCAGTGCGCTGTCTACCACGCGCGACACAACTTCCAGTGTTGTGATATTAGCTCGGTTGCAGACCTATAGGATATTGGGTTTGCTGGGCTCATACCCCATTCAACGCATCTCCAAGTACAATCCCCGTGGACCGCCGCCCCCGATGCCATTGCCCCCCCGAGGTCTATGATCGTACGACCACGGCTATGCAGTAGATTTGTGCACCCCCAACCCCCCCCCTTCTAGCCTCGTCTCCATCCCGCACGCATGTGCACTCACCTCTCGGGACCTGTCTTTGAAGCGTACTTGGCGTACCAGCGACACGAGCAGCAGGAAGATCGGCTTCCTCTTGAACGAAATCATCGCCTCTACCTTGTTCATCGTCATTCAGATCGTCTCCAGTGCGATCGCCATCCACTTGATCGCCGACGTCCTCCACTTCATCGCCATCGCCCCCCACAAAAAGGGCCTTGGAATGACACCTTCTCTGCTTGTGTCGTTGAGACGAGACGATATGAAAACCTTTGTCGTGTGAGACGATGGCGAAGAACTTGAAAACGTCGATGAATCAAGAGGATGTCGATGGCGCTGGAAGAAATCTGAATGTCGATTGCAAATCGATCCATATAGTTTTCCGCCGTATGGGATGGCGTTTTCGATCATGTGCATGCGCGCTGCCATCCTGATGGTGACCGACGCAATGAACAAGAGATAGAGGACAACATTATCTCCGACTTTGCAATTACGGCCAACCCTGCGGGCATGTGCTCGTCTGCGGACACAGCTTGCGGGTACGGCGTAGACGTGTGCGTGGCTGGGTGCGAGCGCAAGCGTTTCGTTCCGACCAGGACACCGCGTAAGATCTTGCGCAGCGAATGCGGTGGATGAAGGACTGGACGCGAAATTGAAACTACGATGGTAACGTTTCTTGTGTGCATGCAGTATTTATACATACATGCACTACGTACGGTCATCAAATAGCGAATGAACGCCTGTGCTACGGAGATCAAACACCGTCCACGCATGCAGCATATCATATGTGGCCATGAAGAACAGCAGAAGCAGTAGAAGCGATAGCAGACGCCGCAAGACGTCAAGGTACTACTTTACTGCCGCACTTTGCGTGGAATGGGCGCGAGCACCTGATTGCTTCAGTACGTATACTGTTGTCACTCACCTTTCAACGTGAAGCACGGGCACCCCCGTCTATTGCAAGCTCGTCAGGAGCGAATCGGCGACCGTCATGGTGTTTCTATTAGCCGTCTTCGAACGGTCCTGTACATTCCACATCCCCTGGAAGATAGAAACATTGTCTTGGACAAGCGCCAGAACGGCCTGCCAGGGCAGCAAACAAACAACGAGAACGGCTCCGAGCAAGATCGCGAACATCTTTCAGATTATGGTGGTAAGTGAGAGAGGAATGCAAATATCACCAACACTTCCGTATTCTCCAACATGTTCGCTACTTTTCTCGGAACCATCCTCAATGATTTTGTGCTCCTGGCGCCGGACGTCCAGCCGCTCGTCCACAAAACTATTTTCGATATTCATGGAGACGTGGCATGATGTACGCAGGCAGCGACAAGCACTATAGCCAAGAACATATGTTGACATAAATATGTTTGGCGTCATGAAGAGCAGAGAGGGAGGCTATACGAGACACAGGATATACAATACGTCGTGCAAAGGATTTGGGTGTTGCTGTCGAGAACGCCGGCACCTTGTACATCCATACGCGAAACAAATGAAGAAGTACCCCAATGAACAAGTAGTGTGTGAGCCCGTGCACAGGAGTTGCTGTTAATATTGCATGCATATATGTTTCGCCGCAGTCGCATCTAATTTATGAATTATCGTCCCCACACATCAGAGTGTGGTCTGCGCCCGTTGCATGGGTATGTACGATGTGAGCAAATTCACCCGGCTTTATCAGTTGGTCACGACGACGATTTTATAGAATGAACCATCTACCTCAGGCGAGTAAATTATAAGCTTGTTGCCCTTGATGTATACCACATCTATCAGGTCTGTCACATCGTCGACCGTCAAAGATTCGCATAACATGGTTTGACTATTGGTTAAGGGAACGTAATACATTTATCATAATACTTCATTGTTGTGTTAATTAGCACAAGTGTGCAGGGTGGAGACGAGAGAGGATGGTCAGAATAGGACAAGCGGAAGGGAAGCCATATCTTCGAAACCTGTGCGAGGCGGCTCAAGCATGAGATACTTTACACCCACCACGACTTCGCCGTCCGGGCGACATATCAAAACTCAAAGAAAGCCGGCTCTGCTGCTCGGTGGACTCGTGCCCACCACGAGAATGGAGGTGATGGTGACACGCTTTGAACAATGGAAGAAGGCCACAGCAGCGGCCCCTTTAACAGCACGAAGCGTGCGGCTATCGCCGTTTTCCTCCTGCTGGACATGTGTGCCCCAAGCAGTAGGTATCCTTGTGCGTGGCTCCTCTCGGGTCATAGTAGGTTGCTCAGGCAGCCACGTCATGAAAGGCGTACAGGATCGTCTGCCTGAAACACCCCGCCGTCTCGCACGGGTCTTCAGAATAAGGTTGCCTTTGAGCTTGTCCACTTTGCGCCGCTCCGCCTTCAGTCTCTTCTCTACCTAGCGCACATGGGTCCTCGCCTCTCGGGATTGGACCCTGGAGTACACTTGGTTTGTCTTACGGTTACGAGCAGCAGGAAAACCACCACAATCTTCAACGACGTTATCGCGCCCACCTTCATCGCCATCAAGACCTCCTCCAACACCATATTCATCTACTTGATCACCGATACCGTCCAGTCCATCGCCATCGCCCCCCACGAATAATACGCCAAATTCGTTACACCCGACACTAGCGGAGAGGCGGCGGGAGGGTGAGGGAGGGAGAGCGGTAGCGAGAGCGGTGGCGCAACCTGGAACAAGAAAAAGGGATACGTTGAGTGGGTGACGCAGCGACTGGGTGATGCAGCGCAGGAGAACCAATACCGTGTAGATTTGATAGGTCTTCGATTGAGTCACCAGCCCCACACGCAATGCAGCTCCAGCAGGAGGCCCTGCACGCCCACCACGACATCGCTGGCTAGGCGGCATACCGGGGCTCAAACGAAACCAGCTTTCCGTTGGTCGGAGGCCCCATTTCCGCCACGAGAACGAAGGCGATGATGGCACACTTCGCACGGTTGAAGAAAGGCCGTAGTGGACCCCTTCCACCGCACGACGCGCGTGGCCATCGCTCGCTTCTTCCTGCTGGAGACAAGTTCCTCAAGCAGCTGGCCTGTTTGTTCTTGAGCATTTTTTAGTCCTGGTAAGTAGACCAGGCGGTGAAGTCGTGGAGGGTGTACTGAAATCCTGCCTGAACCGCCCCGCCGTCTTGCACAAGTCCCAAAGAGATGGATGCTTTTGAGCTTGTCCCCTTCTCGCCTACCCATCTCCAGCCTCTTCTCCACTTTGCGCGCATGTGCCCTCGTCTCTCGGGATTTGTCCCCGAAGTATACTTGGTTTGCCAACGGCACAAGCAGCTGGAATACCACAACCTTCTTGAATGGCGTTATCCTCTCCACCTTCTTCATCGCCGCCCAGATCTTCTCCAACGTCATAGTCATCCACCTGATCGCCGATGTCTTCCAGTTCATCGCCATCGTCTACCACAAATAACAAGCCGGATTCATTACAACGACACTAGCGGAGAAGCGGTGGGAGGGCTGAGGGAGAGAGAGCGGCAGCGGGGGCGGTGGCGCAACCGGAAGCAATAATAGGAGATACGTTGAGTGGGTGATGCAGCGTAGCACAGGCAATGTCGTGTAGTGCAATAGGTCTCCGATTGAGCTACCAGCACCACACGAGAGGCGGCTCAAGCAGGAGGTTCTGTACCCCCACCACGACGTCGCCGCTTGGGCTACATGCCGGGACTCGTAAGAAGCCATCTGCCCGTTGGTCGGAGGCCTCACATACAGCACGAGAAAGAAGGCGATGGTGACATGATGACACGGTGCGTACGGTGGAAGCAAGGCCGTAGCGGACGCAACCACTGCACGAAGCGTGTATCCACCCCCCTCTTCCTCCTGCTGGAGCAAATCCCTCAAGCAGCTGGCCTGCCTGTGCTTGCGCTCCTTTGAGTCCTGGTAAGTTGCACGTTGAGCGGAGGCCTCATCTCCAGCAGGTGAAAGAAAGCGATGGTGACACGCTTCGGACAGTGGAAGCAAGGCCGTAGCGGACGCCTTCCATCGCACGAAGCGTGAGTTCATCGCTCTCTTGCTACTGCTAGAGGCAAATTCCTCAAGCAGCTGGCCTGCTCGTGGTCGCACTCCGTTGAGTCCTGGTGAGTTTACCAGGAGGCGAAGTCGTGGAGGGCGTACAGGACCTTCTGCCTGAGCTGCGCCGCCGTCTCGCACGGGTCTCTAGGAGATGGCCGCTGTTGAGCTTGTCCACTTCCCGCCTCTCCATCTCCAGCCTCTTCTCTGCTTTGCGTGCACGTACCCTCGCCTCCCGGGATTTAAAGTTGGAGTACACTTGGTTTGCCAACGACACGAGCAGCTGGAATACCACCATCGTCTTGACCGACGCTATCCCCACCACCTTCATCGCCACCCAGATCTTCTCCAACGTCATGTTCATCCACTTGATCGCCGATAACCCCTAGTTAATCGCCATCGCCCCCCACAAATAATACGCTGAATCCAATACAACGACATCAGCGGAGAAGCGGCGGGAGATTGAGGGAGGCAGAACGGCAGCAGGGGCGGTGACGCAACCGAGAACAAGAATAGGACATACGTTGAGTGGGAGATGCAGCGTGGGACAAACAATACCGTGTAGTGCGATAGGTCTCCGATTGAGCTACCAGCACCACACGCAAGGCAGCTAGAGCGGGAGGTTCTGTGCGCTCACCACAACCGCGCCGCCTGGGAGACATGCCTGGACCCAAAAGAAGCCAGCTGCACGTTGGTCGGAGGTCTCATCTCCAGCACGAGAAAGAAGGCGATGGTGACGTGCTTCGTACGGTGGAAGAAAGGCCGTAGCGGACCCCTTCCACCGCACGAAGCGTGTCCACCGCCCTATTCCTGCTGGAGACAAATTCCTCAAGCAGCCCGTCTTCTCGTGCTTGCGCGCCGTTGAGTCCAGGTAAGGTGACCAGGCGACAAAGTCGTAAAGGGCGTACAGGGCCTTCTGCCTGAACCGTGCCGCCGTCTCGTACGGGTTTCTAGGAGATGGTTGTCTTTGAGCTTGTCGTATTCTCGCCTCTTTGCCTCCAGCCAATTTTGTACTAAACGCGCACGTGCTCTCGCCTCTTGGGGCTTGACGTTGGAGGACGCTTGATTTACCAACAACACAAGCAGCTGGAATACCACCATCGTCTTAAACGACGTCATCCTCTCCACCTTCTTCATCGCCGCCCAGATCTTTTCCAACGTCATGTTCATCCACTTGATCGCCGATGTCCTACAGTTCGTCGCCATTGTCCCCTAAACAACACACCTTGAATGCTTGACAACGACACCAGCGGAGAACCGGCGGGAGGGTGAGGGAGGGAGAGCGGTGGCGGGGGCGGTGGCGCATTGAGGAACAAGAATAGGGGATACGTTGAGTGGGCGATGCAGCGAGTTGGTGATGCAGCGAAGGACAAACGATATCGTGTAGTGTGATAGGTCTCCGATTGAGCTACCAGCACCAAATGCGAGGCGGCGAAAGCAGCAGGTGCTGTACGCCCACCACAACTTCGCTGCCTGGGAGCCATACCGGGACCCGAAATAAGCCAGCTGCACGTTGATCGGAGGCCTCATCTCCAGCACGAGAAAGAAGGCGATGGTGACACGCTTCGTACGGTGGAAGAAAGGCCGTAGCGGACCCTTCCACCGCACGAGGCGTGTGTCCATCACCCTCTTCCTCGTGCTGGAGAGAAACACCTCAAGCAGCTGGCCTTCTTGTGCTTGCGCTCCTTTGAGTCCAGGTAAGTTGACCAGGCGGCGAAGTCGTGGAGGGAATACAGGGCCTTCTTCCTGGGCCGCGCTGCCGTCTCGCGCGGGTCTCTAGGAGATGGCTGCCTTTGAGCTTGTCCACTTCTCGCCTCACCATCTCCAGCCTCTTCTCCGCTTTGCGCGCATTTGCCAACCCCTCTCATGATTTGGCCCCGGCGTTTACTTGGTTTGCCAACGACTCGAGCAGCAGAAATACCACCATCGTCTTGAGCGACGTTACCCCCTCCACGTTCTTCGTCGCCACCCTGATATTTTTCAACGTCATGTTCATCCACTTGTTCGCCGATGTCCCCCAGCTAATCGCCACCGTCGCCCACAAATAACACGCCGAACCCATAACAACGACACCAGCGGAGAAGCGGCGGGAGGGTGAGGGAGGCAGAACGGTAGCGGGGGTGGTGGCCCAACCGAGAACAAGAATAGGGGATACGTTGAGTGGTGATGCAGCAAGTGGGTGATGCAGCGCGCGACAAACAATACCGTGTAGTGCCATAGGTCTCCGATTGAGCTACCAGCACCACACGCAAGGAAGCTAAAGCGGGAGGTTCTGTACGCCCACCACGACTTCGCCGCCTGGACGACATATCGTGACCCGAACGAAACCAGCTGCAAGTTGATCGGAGGCCTCACATACAGCACGAGAAACAAGGCAATGGTGACACGCTTCGTACGGTGGAAGAAAGGCCGTAGCGGACCTCTTCCACCGCACGAAGCATGTGTCCATCACCCTCTTCCTCCTGCTGGAGCAAAGTCCCTCAAGTTGCTGGCCTGCTTGTGCTTGCGTTCTTCTGAGTCCTGGCAAGGTGACCAGGTGGAGAGGTCGTGGAGGGCGTACAGGGCCTTCTGCCTGAACCGCGCCGCCTTCTTGCACGGGTTTCTAGGAGATGGCTGCCTTTGAGCTTGTCGTATTCTCGCCTCTCCGTCACCAGCCTCTTCTTCACTTTGCGTGCACGTGCCCTTGCCTGTCGGGATTTGGCGTTGGAGTACAGTTTGTTTGCCGACCACACGAGGAGCTGGAATACAACCATCGTCTTGAGCGACGTTATCCCCTCCACCTTCTTTATCGCCACCCAGATCTCCACCAACACCGTATTCATCCACTTGATCGCCGATGTCTCTCAGTTCATCGCCATCGTCCCCCAAACAATTTACGCCGAATTCTTGACATTGACACCAGCGGAGAAGCGGTGGGAGTGTGAGGGAGGGAGAGCGGTGGCGGGGGCGGTGGCGTATTGAGGAACAAGAATAGGGGATACGTTGAGTGGGCGATGCAGCGAGTTGGTGATGCAGCGATGGACAAACGATATCGTGTAGTGTGATAGGTCTCCGATTGAGCTACCAGCACCAAATGCGAGGCGGCGAAAGCAGGAGGTCCTGTACGCCCACCACAACCTCGCCGACTGGTCGACATACCGGGGCTCATAAGAAGTCAGCCGCCCGTTGATCGGAGGCCTCATCCCCAGCACGAGAAAGGAGGCGATGGTGACACGCTTCGCACGGTGGAAAAAAGGCCGTGGTAGACCCCTCCACCACACGAAGTGTTTGTCCATCGCCCTCTTCCTCCTGCTGGAGCAAAATTTCTCAAGCAGGCGGCCTGCTTGTGCTTGCGCCTCTATTTGATTCCTGGTATTTTGACCAGGCGGCGAAGTCGTGGAGGGCGTACAGGGTCTTTTGCCTGGGCCGCCCCGCCGTCTCGCACGGGTCTCTAGGAGATGGCTCCCTTTGAGCGTGTCGTATTCCTGCCTCTCCGTCGCTAGCCTCTTCTCCTTTGCGCGCACGTGCCCTCGCCTCTCGGGATTGGACGTTGGAGTACACTTGGTTTACCAACGACACGATCGTCTGGAATACCACCATCATCTTGAACGACATTATCCCCTCCACCTTCTTCATCGCCACCCAGATCTTCCCCAACGTCATATTCGTCCATTTGTTCGCCGATGTCCTCCAGCCCATCGCCATCATCCCCCACAACTAATACGCCAAATTTCTTACAACGACACCGGCGGAGAAACTGTGGGAGGGGGTGGGGGGGTGTACTCATTTCATTCATAGCCGTAGTCATATGACCATTGACCCTCGCATCCGTACAATGCCGGGACGCAGCACGTCGGGTTTTCACGGACCAGGCAGACATCGCGTGCACTAAGCGCGAAACGCCGTGAGGTGTTCGGCGAGTCGCATGAAGGGTGAGCTGCATCTTACTAAGAACCACTTGTCAGGCGGACTTCCGCACCATGTGCGAACTTTCTTGCATATCGGACGACAGCTTCGAATGAATAAATTTGTTTTCTGGTGTGGTCATTTCCAGAGACAGCAATGGGTATACTATGTAACTGCCTCGTGGGTGCCTTACCATATACACACTACGTGATATCATCC